>JAZHYW010001009.1:0-50496 GCA_037355805.1 Ixodes ricinus | reverse complement strand
CCACCAATACTTCCTTGATCAAAGACCGAATATCGACCCCCCCCCCCTTTCCCTCCCACGCTAACATCCGCCTTGCCGCACTCGTCCTCTCTGTTAACGGTTTCTGATTGAACAACTTTTTACAGACAACTATGGGGTGTCGCCATCCATGGGCACTGAGGTGGGTGTCTCCTTCGCGAACTTTTTTGCCAGTTTCGTTGAAAAGTCCCGCTTCGACACACTGCCCCTTCACCATCCAGATTTTTACGGGAGCAATATCAATGATATCCTCAGATTCGGGCCTGCTCACCCAGTCAGTTCTTTCCTTCGACAAATAGAAAACTCACACCCCTCTCTGAAAAGCACCCCTTAAGTTTCTACTTCCGCTACCTTTCTTGACCTCCCATCTCTATTGACAACCACCACTTTAAAACGTCTGTTTATTACAAGACTACCAATTCACACAGCTTCCTTCACTACTTTTCTCGCCTCCCCAAACACCATGTCGCCTCCATCCCATTTTCATAATTTCTCCGCATCCGACGCTTTTGCGGGGGATACAAGCCAGCGGAGCTAGAGCCACTTAGAGCCACTCAAATGAGCTGCGCTCAGAGTATCGGCACTCTGTTCCCCGACATTGTTGTGGGCGCCGCCATTTTGGTGCTTGTGCAGGGCAGACGCAACTGCCGATCGTCATGATTCAAAAGTGCGACTTCCTCAGCACTAGATTCGGTGTTAAGAAGCTCAGGTAATATTACTTTGCTCTGTCGCGAACTGTTCGAACATTTGTGAAGGACGGAAAAGCGTTTCCTGGGATATCAGATAAAGCTCTAGACAACTGGCAACCGTGATTTTAAGCCACAATATGGGCAAGAATCGTTACTCTGAAGTGTAGCTTATTTTATATCCCATTCACACGGCAGCGTGAAGGAACCTTTAGCTTAGGTCCCTTAGCTGAAGGTACTTGTAGTAAACGGCGTTCTTGATCACACGATAAATAAACCGTGCACCTTAAATTGATGTCGATTGCATTCTTGCTAAACTGCGAGAGGAGCACGTGATAAACATTTATTCCTCGAAATCGGTTTGACGGGCAGTTTTTGATTATTGTGTGTGAATTATCACATTTAAAACCTAAATATTATTTGTGTTTTGCGGCATTTGTTTTTCTCTACGTCCAAGGACGCACCTAAATGAGTCTTGCTTTAAAACTTCGGACCTATCTGGCCACACTGGCCCTAAATCATCTCCGGTTATGAGTTTCCATTGCGAGGTGGGCGACCTTTTTCTGTTTAGTAGCTCTATTTTTCCGCACCTCTCACTAAAGTAGCTAAATAGCGCCGGCAGAAACAAACCCCGTCGGAGTCTCACGGATACGCCAGTCACACCATCAAAAGGGATGGACGACGATGAAGATAAAATGTCCTGGGCGGGAGAGTCGGACGACTCGTCTACAACCTCGAAAAAGAGCTCGCGGTGGTCCATTGCGTTCGGGTTCGTAGCAGACATTGTTTTCCACGTGCCGCCGCTGCTACCTGCTAGCTGGAGTATAGACAAGTGTCTGCTCTGCTCCATGGGCGCCGCCATGTTTGTTTTTGCCGACGCCATGACACAGTAGGGGGCTGCGCTTTTTGCGAGACTCCGTTTTTTTAGAAACCTTCGCAGATATGGTAATGCAAGAACGTCTGAAATGCATAATCACGAAGCTCCAAGAAAAACTCCGATGCAACGAATCCTGTAAAAAGCAAAAATATTTTTTATGCGCAGCCCCTCTCTTCACGAGAGCCTGCGTTTGAGATTATTATTTCCCATTTTTATCGCTGGGGGCGAGGATTTCGGACACCTTTCCTAATTTGATACTTATATATATATTCAATTTGTTATAATGAATTAAACAAGACATATTTATGTATCTGTGATATTATTTTGAGTTCGTGGTTCCGAGGCTACTCTCTGTAGCTGTAAAGGGAGCTTGGCGAGCTCCGTTTAACACAGGACCTCCCTTAGCGAAAGGGACCTTTATGCGCCGTGTGATCACGATCTCCAGTTCCTTTACTACAGGTACCTGTTCTAAAGGTACCTTTACGCTGCCGTGTGATTTGGGTATTAGTGGCACTAAGCGGAGCCATGCCTGTTCTGAGATCTAAAGTACGGACAGTGGCTAGAAGAGAAGTGTGACGGGCGCCATATGCGCGCAATGATAAAGTAGGGCGCGAGACGCGATGAAAGTATTTTGAGAGCCTAGATTGTAGAGAGGGTCCAATTCTCAAACCATGGGATGGGGAGCGCATGCACTTTAATGGCGGGCGCCACCTGCGAAGATTGGTTAGAAGTGAGCATAACGCTGCGTTTTCGGGTGGCGAGGGGAAAACAGGCGGAGAGGCTGAGACGCTAGCAGACGACCAATGCGTTCGTCACCTCCTCGCAGCTCGTATGGCAAACACGGACCGTACATCACGTGACCCCGATCAAGAAGTTGGAAACTCTCTATTGTAGGATCTCTCAAAATTTATGGCACCGCTTAACTCGTCTGCTGGCTGCAGCGCCCCTAGCGGTCCCCAAAGATGTTTGCGAAATTTTTATCGCAGGTTTTAGGCGCACGACGCATTTAACGGCTGAAATGTGCACAATTCATGTAGTTACAGAAACCTGAGTCAAAACATAAAGAAGCTATGTGACCTTTCAACACCCACGCTGCGGGCAGCGTGTGCGCTGCGATGAAAATCTTCGCCACCGCGAAGGGCGCTGCAGTCTGCAGGAGAGCAGAGCTGTATAATGGGCGCGTTTGGCCACTTGGCGGAGCAAAGGCCGCCGCCAGCGCCGAATACTGCCCCCGCGGTTAAAGCGTCGACCGACACAGCGTCGACCAATCAGAAGACCGCGATGCCACAATATTGAAAACGAGATTTAAAGAGTGAAATAGTAGCGTTCAATCTTGGCGTCTCGGTGGCAGTTTGCTCTGGGCCGGCTTGCTAGAACAGCGTCTCAGCTGAGACTGGCTTAAAGAAAACAGTGCAAAGGCTGGATCGCGCGAGCGTCTTGAGACGCGGCTTGGGTCCCGCTCAGCTCGTGCGCTGGTTTTGGCAGTACTTTCTCTCCACCAGTCTCAGCTGAGACGCTGTTTCTATACTTCGTTTCAGCTTGGGTCCAGACGCAGCCGATGCTACGAGCGCGAGCGTGTGGCCCTGAACAGTGCTTGCATTGCACGAGCGCGCGTGCTTGGCAGGGACGCTGAAAGCCCGGAGCTTGCGCTTGTAGCATCGCCTGCGTCTGGACCCAAGCTGGAAACGAAGTATAGCAACGTTACTGGAGCAAGCTCGGTTTCGCAGCTCCCTATTCTCGCCTGCAGAGGCGAGTGGCCCAGGTGGCGGTCACGAGAACTAGCGGCGCTGCAGTCGGATCTTGCTTCCCTGTCTCGCGCGTTGTCTGCTGCCACTGCGTTGAGAGCTTCCTTTTCTTTCGACGCAGACAGGGCGATGATTCTGACGGCCCCGGTGACTTCGAGTGATCCGCTGCGCTGAGCCCGTCGCCCGCCTGAATGCATAAAGGCGACTTATGCGCCAACCGCTTGTCAAGTGCTCGTTACGTCAGTTATAGGTTCTGGTGGCGGTCTAAACGGCCCTTTTCAGGGCCCCCATATTTTGAAAACGGAGCTGTATTCTGTACGCGGCACCCCGTGTCTCTGTAAAAGTTCACAGGAAAGACCCAGCAAAGGTATGTGGTCCCCAACTTGGATATCGCGTGTTATGATTCAAATAAAAATTGTCCTTGCTTATTTCGCGCCCTTGATCCCAATAAATGCCGACGTTGCAGTCGTCCCGCGGTGTTGTTGCTTGCTCGATCGCCGTCGGCGTGTCTCAGCTTCGTCGTCTTTGCTTGCGGCGCGGCGGCGGAGGCGGTTGATCTGACATACCGCGTTCGGCTTTGGCTAGCAGACGGCGTTCGTAAAATGGCGTCAGCTGTTGCTGGCTTCACGCGGCGGTACCGTGCGTGCTTCCATTCATTCGGCGTTCGTTGGCATGGTGACGGCGAGGAAAGCAGACGAACTATATGTTGCGGAAGAACGCTGCGGCGCAGCGATACCAGGTGCGTTCTAAGGCCCTTCCCGCATGCTTTTCAATGGGCGGAAGGCGAACAAAAAGAGTTCGAAATAAGGACTTAACGCAGAATGCTGCATTTCTCCAGCGCCTCATAATTTGTCGAGCCTTGCACGAAAAGCATGTTTTTAGACCGGAGTTTGGACATAGTTTTTTTTTACCACAACATGGGTCTAAAGTATCAATGTGCCCATTTTTCTTCTCTCTCTCTCTCTCGTGACCGCCACTGAGCCCACGTCGCCGGCGGAGCTGTGGAACTGAGCTTGCTCCAGTAACGTTGGCAAGTCGGCCCGGGTTTGGAGCGCACGTTTGTTAATTCTACCTTTGAATATGGACGTGACGAAAACCTCACATGCCCCAAGTTTTCAGTCACATTTTTACTAGAGCGACGCTAAAACAACTTAAATTATTCGAGTCGCATTTTCAGAGCTCATGATCACCGCTAGGGGCTGTATCGCGGCCTGTGGTTGGCCCCGAGATGCTCGCCAATACACGGCTCTGCAGGAGAGTCGTTTTTATCGAGGGGGATCGGTGGCCGAGTCATTCTACTTCCGGCTTCCGAGCACTACGGTTGGAGAATCATGAGCTCCTCAGGAGCGTCGATAACGGCCCTCGCCGGCCGCGGTTCATCTGTTTCTTCGGCTAACTCGGAATATCGAATCGTTCTGCCTCCCCTGCCATCTGGAGCCATTGTGCGTAACTCTGTGCTGCTGCACGGTGACGTGAGTGCTCGCCCATACAAGATAGGCGATTTCAGGGCCGAGATGGAACGTCTTGGTGTGATTGGGCACATCGAGGCGCTCGGCGCCTACCAAATGAATCATCTCTGGATGGTAACATTCAAGACGGAAGAAGCCAAGCTGCGCCTGGTCACCGCCAAGGAACTGGAGGTAAAGGGCAAGCGTTGCATCGTAGTGGACCCGGAGAACGCGGACGTTCGCATGAAATTGCATTGGCTCCCCTTTCACGTATCAGACGAAACCGTCAGGAAGGCCTTAGAGCCCTTTGGGAAGGTTCAGGACCTGACGCGCGAAAAATGGAAAGCGGAAGGATTTGCCGGTGTCCAGTCGACGACCAGACTGGTGCGGCTAAGCCTAAAGGAGGGCGTCACTTTAGAACGCCTTCCGCACCAGTTGAGGATTGCTGGTAGCAACGTTCTGGTCGTGATTCCGGGACGTGATCCCTTATGTCTACGCTGCAAAGGTACAGGACACATTCGACGAGAGTGTCGTGTACCGCGATGCGACGAATGCCATCGCTTTGGACACGAGCAAGACAACTGCGTCCGTACCTACGCTACAGTGACGCAGGGAGTGGTGGCGGATGGAGATGGCGTCCTCAACATGGACGAGGAAGAGGCAGAGGAGGCCGCACGGAACGTCGAAACTGAGGTTTCCGCCACAGCCGGTGCGAAAGAGGCCCCGGCGGATGTACTGGAAGGCGTGCACCCTCCACAGTTGCAGCCCGAGGGGGACGCCGTGAAACCCGACCCTCCGCAAGCGTCGAGCAGCAGTCCCGTCGTGTCAAGCGACGTCCAAATGGCTATACCAAAAGACGTAGAGGTCATCCAAGCCCTGGAATCAAAAGACACGAGCCAGGGCAATCTGAGCGACGACAACTCCGACCTTAGCGACGCTAGTGAAATCATCATGCTGCCAGGGGAAGCATCAGCACGCTCCGAGTTCAAGTGGCATAAGAACACCACACGGAGGAGCGCTTTAACCCGAAGCCGCGCATCCTGACGGAAGAGCGCCGCCGGTCAGCCCCTCAGTAGGTCACCTCTTTTTTGTTTTTCGCTTTGCTCCCTGCTCATCTCTCGACAGTGTTCTCGTCGCGTGACTTCGCTCGCACCATCTTTTCCACAAAATGAGACCCCTCAAGTTTGCAACCCTCAATTGTGTCAGTCTTGTGGCGAGAAGAAGAAAGCAATGGGTGCTGGACACTATTCTGCACGCGCGGGTTGATGTCGCATTTTTGCAAGAGACCAAGATTGCCACAGACGGTCAAGTGGAGGAGTTGACGCGCTTTTTTGATCGTCACTTTGTCGTCTTCTTGTCGAGAGCATTTGGACAGAGCGGAGGAACGGCGATAATGATTCGCAAGAAGAGAGGCATTGCAATCTGCCCCGAATGGGAGGGAGACAGGAATGGACGGGTGTGCGCTGTAGAAATGCTGCACTGCGGACAGCTTCACAAGCTTGTGTCTGTGTATGCACCTAATGACGCGACTGAGCGACGGGACTATTTCAAAAATCTTCGCCAGTATCTCGACACACCTTGTCGAACGATTTTTGCTGGCGATTTTAATTGTGTGCTGGCCGAGAGGGATTGCTCGAAGCGGCTGAAAGCGGACGTCAGTCGGGTGGAACTGCGAAAACTGCTCCGCGACTTTGACCTGGTGGATGCTAAGGACTACGAGAAAACAGTCGACCCAGCGTACACGCATTGGCAAGGAAATTGCCATGCTCGACTAGATCGTATCTACCTCTCGGGAGAATTTTCAGCAACGACGCCTGTGTTAGAAGTCTTACCCTTGGCGTTCTCGGACCACGCTCTGGTCACGGTAATGCTGGGCAGACCCGTGCCGCGAACCCAGAAGTCTTCTTGGTGGAGCGGCTGGAAGCTAAACGAAAGCCTCATCGAGGACGAACAACTGCGTACGCAGATAAAGGACCTTCTCGAGGGCAAAATGGGAGGTGCGCCCATGAACGCGGTAACCTGGGAGGAGCTGAAAGAGGACGTCAAGCTCAAAGCGTTCCGGCACAGTCAGGAAAAAGCGGCGCGCGAAAGGGCGGATAAGCGCCGCTTGACGAAGACCCTGGAAATCCTCATCGCAGAGGAAAATCGTTCCCCGGGACTCTTCACTCAAGATATCCGCGATTGCAAGGGCAGTATTCTGGAGCTCCTCGAGAAGGCGTACCGCGGTGCCATGGTCCGAAGCAGAACGCTGTTCCTCGAGAGAGATGAAGAGCCGAGCAAAATATTCAAGACGAAGGAACGCCAGCATGCTTCACGCAACAAGATCGGGAAGCTCCAAGTAGGCGACGTCGAGGTTACCCGGCAAGAAGAAATAGAAGACGCGTTTCTGCAAGCCTACACCGACCTGTTCACGAGAGTGGAGGACGACGGCGTTCTCCAAACGACTGGAGTGGTGCTGCCCAAGATATCCGCAAAGGTACAAAAACAAATGAACCGGAAAATAACGGCATCAGAGGTCGAGGAAGCCATTAAGAAATTAGCTCCGCGCAAATCGCCAGGAGTGGACGGGCTCGGTAGCCAGTTCTACAAAACGTTCTCAGCCCAGCTGTGTCCTATCTTACGAGACGTATACGCCGACGTACTGAAGCGAGGACTGCTGCCGCCATCCATGCGACAGGCGGTAACGGTGCTCATCCAGAAGAAAACCTCAAAGGGTACCCCGAAGGTTGACCATTTCCGGCCCATCAGTCTGCTAACCAGCGACTACAAAATCCTAGCCAAGATTCTAGCCAAGCGGCTGGAGTGGGGTCTACGGGAAGTCGTCGGAGAGCACCAGGCCTACGGCATCAAGGGACGGACCATCAGCACCAACCTGCACGCGATGCGAATCGTGTGCGAGGCAGCGCAGGTGTTGAAGCGTCCAGTGGCAGTGCTTCAAGTAGATCTGAGCAAAGCCTTCGACCGGGTTCGCCATTCGTTCCTCTTCCGGCTCATGGAGGAGTGTGGGATCGGCTCGCGACTGCTACGGTATGTGCAGCTGTGCTACCGTGACATCACGACGCGGCTTTTGGTCAACGGCAACAGGACGGCTCCCATCGCAGTTACCCGATCCGTTCGACAGGGCTGCCCGATGTCGCCTATTCTGTTCGCATTGTACCTGGAACCGTTGTGCAGGGCCATTATCGGTGACGCGAACATCCGTGGGCTGTCCCTGGCGTCGGGTACGCTTAAAGTGCTCGCCTACGCGGACGACGTCACGGTGTTGTGCTCGTCAAGGACGCAAGTGCGCGCTGTAACCCAACACATCGCAGACTTTTGCAGTGTCTCGGGTGCGGTGATGAACACAGACAAATCTGTCGGAGCCTGGCTTGGAGACTGGGACTTAAAACCGGAGCAATTCCTCGATGTCACCTGGACGATGTGCGTTTCGAACTATCTAGGGCTCAGCTTGACCGCAGAGCAACTGAGTGGCCGATGCGGTTGTTTGGACATTAATCGCCTCAGAGGCAAGGTGCTTGACTGGCATGCCAGGGAACTCTCTTTGTTCAATCGCGCATTTATTTGCAACTCTGTTTTCTTCCCGACCGTTTGGTACGCGGCACAAGTGTTGCCGTGCTCCCAAAGTGACGTAGCGAAGGTTCATCGATTTTTCGCAACGTTTATCTGGGACTCGTGTTTTGAACGTATGAGGCGTGACAACCTATTTGTAAGCCAGAAGAAAGGAGGGTTGGGTCTTGTAAACGTAGAACTTAAGCTGAAAGTACAGCGTTTCCTCTTTTTCCGCGATCAAGACAATCCTCTCGTGATTTCTGCGTTTAAAGAGCTGGGAGGAAGCTATTTGGGGCCGTGGCTCGAGGGAGACACTGGGGACTTCCGGGCACGTGTTCTGAAGTTCTACCAGGAAATAGCAGCGGCGAAGGAATTTTTCCGAGCCCGCTTTTCCGACGAGTACCTGCAGAAAGTTAGAAAGAAATCTCTTTACTGGGACACAGTTGATTTGCTCATACCGCCCCCACTCTATCGCAGCTTTCCGGGAAGTGCGGAAAAATCGGATGTATTTCGTCGATTACGTAGATACCCTGTCAGAACGGCAGTCAAGAATTTTTTTCTACGCTTCCATTTCGAAGTGTTGCCGGTCAAGACGTGGCTGGTTAAAAAAGGTTTCTTTGAACCGTGGTCAACAAATTGTGCGTTGTGTCCGTTTCCCGAAACACTTGAACATGTGTTTTTGTACTGTACGAATGCGGAGCTTTTTGGGCAGAACTTCGAGCAGTGCTGCAGATAGACCTTTACGTAGAGTGGAAGAGCGCGAAGTTTCTGCTTTTCGGCGACAGTGCGCAGAGTAGGGCTTGGGAGCTGCTGGCACTCCTCGGTCTATATGCACTGTGGCGGTCGAGGACGGATCACTTGGAGGTCCGAGAGGGATCCAAGCCCGCGTGGCAGCACTTCTGCGACGGCTTTCTGTACGTGAGCAGCCTTCTTGAGGTGACGGAGCAACAAGGGCTTCAATGTTGGTCGCTAATTGGAGCGAGTTTGCACAACCGCGCTCTGAAGGCTCATGGTAAATAAGAATTCCCGGGCCACTGCCCGAGTGACTAGGGTGCATGTGACGCTACAGAGAAATGATTGAGCAAGTTACATTTTGAATTTGTGTGTGAATCGCGGTCCTCGCCTGTTAAACAGAGCTCACTGACATGATAGGTGTATGGCAACCAATGTGATCATTTTAAAACTTTGTAAATAGACAGACTTTTAATAAAAATCTTGGGAAAAAAAAAGGATCGGTGGCCGAGTGGGCTAAAGCGCACACCCAGCTCGACGCGCGTGGAGCGAAAGCTCGCGCTGCAGAACCCAGGGATCCTAGGTGCCTACATGTCTGTCTGTCTCAGGGTGAAGACATCAATTGTTGCACTGAATGTTCAGCGCGTGACGCTCGCGCACTCGGTGCGTGACTGGCTATGGCGTCTCTGCATTAGCCAAAGCTACGCGCTCGAGCTGATTGACACCGGATTGCGCGTACTTCGAAATGCATAAAAAACGATTGGGCGTAAAAATGGCTGAGATGTCACCACTCAAGCAAAGCGCGCGGTGTATGAAGGCACTCTAAGGGATCCTAGGTTCGAGCCCCACCCCTGCCCGTTTCGATCTGGATGAGCATCGTACCGGCGTGCGGTCGTGTATCACTACTCCGTGGTGCACGTTAAAGACCCAGGCTAGCGGTTGTACTGCACTGGCTAAATTGCTCATCTACAGCGAGTGACTCGTCGCAACTGTAAAAATGGCTGACCAACTACACGCTGTATAAATATCCCCACAACCCAATTTTTTCGTTTTTATCGCAACTCTGTGCAGCCCTTCGCCCCCGCCCGGCACACTTCCCCTTCCAGCCACCATAGCTAAAGTCTCTGAATGAAATTCGCTGCTGACGTTTCTCATGAGTACCGACAACCACTGTTATGCGAACGTTCAAGGCTCGTGCCACAACCAAGAGTTGCACCGCCATTTTGCTTCCAAGTGCCTCATTAGGCATGAACTTGTGCTTTGTAAAATAATTGTGTTGTGTGTAGGCTTATGGGACAGGACGTTCTCAGCCCCAATAGGCATCCAGTCTTTCGTCTGTAGATGATAAATATAGCCAGAGTAGTACAACCGCTAGGCTGGGGTCTTTAACGTACACTACGTAGTGGTGGTACATGAACGCACGCCGTCGCGATGCTCATCCAGATTAGAGTGCCTTCATAAAAACACGCACTTTAGCTTGAGTGGTGATATCTCAACCATTTTTCCGCCCAAACTTTTTTTTAAATATATTTGGAGGTGGGCGCGATCCGGTGTGGATAGCTCGAGGGCGTAGCCTTGGCTAATGCTTAGACGCCATTGTACCGCATAAGTCGTGCACTAAGTGCGCCACCTCTTCTTGCGCTGGCCCTCTCAGTGCAGCAATGAATGTCCTCACTTTGAGACACATTCGAAGAGCTTTCAAGGGCGCCCTTGGACTACCAGAGTACGTGGCCATGGAGGACCTGCTCAGCACGGGCCTCTACAACACCATCGAGGAACTGTGGGAAGCCCAGCGGATATCACAAATCAAGCGCCTCAGCGAATTACCGAACGGAAGATGGCTCCTGGAGCGGCTGCAATGGGCCACACCGGGTGGCATATTACACCAAGAACCCAAAAAGAATTAACACCAACTGTGCGAGGCAAGATCACGGTCGAGAAGATCCCAAGGCACATGAACTCGGAAAGGAACGCCAACAGGAGAAGAGTTCGTGCACAGACCAGGCACGTAGCCAGGGGGTGGCCTACGGGGCCCGCCCCCCCCCCCCCGAAATCTTCCATTTTGCTAGGGCCTCCTCTCCCCCCTCCTCCTCATACAGCCTTTTGTCATAGGCGCCCCCCCCCCCCCCCGAAACGAAATCCTGGCTACGTGCCTGGCACAGACCATATCCAGGATATGGAGCAAGAAGCCCGGAACCCTGTACGCCGACGCTGCCATCCTACCAGGAGGCAACGCCGCCACCCTGGCCGTGGCCGATCCTCGTGGCAACGTGGTGAGGACGGCGTCGGTCTACACGACCCTCACAGAACAGGCAGAAGAAGCCGCAATTGCTCTGGCTTCCACAGGTACCAAACAAGACCACATCACCGTCATCACAGACTCGCAACGGGCGTGCCGCAACTTTGCCAAGGGTTAAATAGGCGAACAGGCGGCGAGAATCCTCTCCAAGGCGCAGTTTACGAGCATGAAGATAGTCTGGGCACCAGGTCACGCGGGTGTCGAGGGAAACGAGGTGGCAAACGCCGCAGCCCGAGCCTTTCATTCGAACCGGGACTCGTCCGCACCTCAACCACACTTCCCTGACCCCAACATGAAGTACAACGAATACTTGAAGACAATCAGGGAAGTCAGGATGACTCTTCCAGCGCCACCTTCGAAGTTCACTAAGGAGGAGGAACACCACTATAGAAGACTGCAGACAAGAACCATGAAGACGCCAATGAAGCTCCATCAATGGTACCTCCAACACCATCCTTCACCAACTTGCTCCTTTTGCGGGTGGAAATGAGGCGACCTGTACCACTTGATGTGGGTGTGCAAGCATTTCCGAACCTGACGAGGGACAGCTGGAACGCGGCCCTCCTCTGGAGTGATCCAGGAAGCCAACACTGGTTAGTACGGAGAGCGACGGTGGTGCAAGCCGAGATTGGAGCCCCGGACTAGGGGCACCCATCCAGAAATGATTCCTCGATCAAGATCACCTATTTTTTTCTAGTACCCTATTCCCTTCTTTCAGAAAATAAAAGATGTTTTGAATAACAACAACCTTGAGGCACACAGACATGTAGGCACCCTAATCCAAATCGAAACAGACAGCCAGGATCCCCGAGTTCTGCCGTGCGAGCCTTCGCTCCATGTGCTCCGAGCTTATATGCTCTAGCCCACTCGGCCACCAATCCCCTTTAGGCATTGGCGCATTTGACGCTGCTTGCAAAACAAACACAAGCACATCAAAGAACTCTACTGAGAGCGCACGACTCTTCGGTTTGGCTTTGGGGCTCGCAGGGCCTGCTAGGGTGCCTTCATGTGCGCTTTGCTTGGGGTGATGACATCTGGCCATTTTGTTTCCAATTCTTCTTTTATTTTTTGTTGTGAAGCACGTGAAAGAGCGTGTCCCTGCACGCGCTCGTGGCGCTGACTGTGCTACGGCGACATTTTGTTTCCGGCGATTTCTTTGTATTTTCTCTGTGAGCGCGTGCTGTCGGCATCGGGTACTATACTTCGTTTCAGCTTGGGTCCAGACGCAGCCGATGCTACGAGCGCGAGCGTGTGGCCCTGAATAGTGCTTGCATTGCACGAGCGCGCGTGCTTGGCAGGGACGCAGAAAGCCCGGAGCTCGCGCTTGTAGCATCGCGTCTGTCTGGACCCAAGCTGAAACGAAGTATACAAAGGGTGGCATCACCCTAAACAAGGCCATTGAGGCACGCTAGGGCTCGCGTAGCGCGAGTTCACAAGGCAGGCAAAGCCCTCGGCCGCGGTCTATTTGAAAGTCAATGTGCGGCGCGCGGCATTGAGACATCGCACGTTGCCATGGCCTCATTACGTCATACATCCCTTTGCCTCTCATTGGTTCCACTTTTTGCGCGGTGCAGCCGACTGAGATCATACACAGACCATTGTTCGGACGAAGGAGGAACCTGGCTGATAGGCAAAGCTAGGGTGCCTCCATGTCTTTCTGTTTAGGGTGATGCCACCCTTTGTAGTACCCGATGCCGACAGCACGCGCTCACCGGTAAAATACAAAGAAATCGACGAAAACAAAATGCCGCCAGAGCACAGTCAGCACCACAAACGCGTGCAGGGACACGCTCTTTCACGCGCTTCTGAACAAAAGAGAAAAATAAAAGTGTGGGACAAAATGGCCACATGTCTTCACCCTAAGCAAAGCGCACATGAAGGCACCCTAGGCAAAGCCGATCTTGGCGGCAAAAGCGTGCCGCCGTCCGTGCGAGCTCGAGAAAAAAATACTTGCTTGGGGCACTTGATGCTGGTGTCGCCATCTCGTTGAACTTCTTGAAAATAAATATGTACTATCAAATTTATTTACACAAATACGCTGATACTACAATACTTAGTCTTGTCGCAATAGTCTTAAAATTAAGATTGGAGAAACCTCTGCTACGTACTATACTCCGGCCGTTTCACCTTATCTTGTACCGCAGAGAAGGCTATAGAAGCGTGAGCTCATAGCGTTGGGAGCTGCCCTTGGTGCACGATAGTGCACGAGAGCTTGTGCCGCCGAGATGTGACCTATACTTCGTTTCAGCTTGGGTCCAGACGCAGGCGATGCTACAAGCGCGAGCTGCGGGCTTTCAGCGTCCCTGCCAAGCACGCGAGCTCGTGCAGTGCAAGAACTGTTCAGGGCCACATGCTCGCGCTCGTAGCATCGGCTGCGTCTGGACCCAAGCTGAAACGAAGTATAGAGCAAGGAGCTCGCGCTTGTAGCCTTTTCTGCGGTGCTCCATTAATGCCGGTTCACACCTTGCGTTTGACTGCGTTTGACTGCTTTGCGGCGAGAACCGAAAGCGAGTCACCGGCACATCTGTGCTTCGTATGAGGCGTGGAATCCAATTCAAGGAATCTTCTTGGCACGCGATATAAGAAGCAGGGATGTCCTGGTGTCTCGCTGCCGCAACGCAGTGAAACGCAGTCAAACGCAACTGTGTGAACCGGGCTTTAGGTGAGACAGAGTATTAGCGGCGAGATGTTTCGGTGGCGCCCTCGTTTGGTTACCTTTCGTGACGTCATTTAGTTGTGAACAACTAGTTCGATGGTGTTTGTAATGAGCACGGTGAAAGCCTGAAATCATAGCGCTCTCAAAGTAACACTGCCCACACCGTCGAAATTGAAGTTCTTACATTCCTCTTATTTGCGTCGATTTGATATCCTTTGCTGACGTCATAGTCGGCATTCGGCCAATTGTGGTGGGCCGACCACAGCGACGCTTTCGATCGCTCACGTCGCCAATACCATACTGTGATGATGCGACTTAGTGTGCAAAGAAGAAGGGTGTGTCAACCCATGGATCGGCTCGGAGGGACAAGGGAAGACGACGAAGAAGTGAAGAGATGGGTAGTGCGTGCACGGAGAGCGTGCGAAGGACTGGCCAAGGGAGGAACGTGCTGGATCAAAAAGACACCATCGACCAGGGCAATCGGCTGCTCGCTCCTGCTGTCTGACCAGCAGCATTGTTCCAGTGAGGGCAGCGCATAGAAACCTACGCTGCCCGGCTTCCTGCTGCGAGAGCACATGGTGCGGTGACTCTTGGGTCATCGACGGAAGCCAGCCGCTCCCGCTCCTGACTGCCAGCCACAACCGTGGGCCGACAACGACCGCTCCAGACACGAGACCCGCTGCTGCGCATGGTTGTTCAAAGACATGGTGACTGTTGCGTTCTCCTTTCTTTCATTTCTTTAACTAAGTTTTCTTTCTTTTTCTTTTAGTATAAGCATATGAACTCTTGATTTCTTTTGTAAATACATGTTTTAAGAAAAACGAAGGACATTGTCTCTTGTTTATATTTTACCCTAAAGAACCTTGCTACAATTAACTGGCGTCCGCGCTCCTCGTCTACCCACGTCCTCAACTTTTGACACTTTTTCCTTCTAGGTAACGTTAATTTTAAAACTGCCTCAAAAATGCGCTCAAAACGGTCAAATCGACCATAACACTCGATTTTATTAAAAACCTCTGGCGGTTTCAGGCGTAAAATCGAGGTCCCGTACGACCTTCATTACGTTTTCATAATCAACCTTCAAAAGAATCAACATTCATGTGCATTCGTGAAACTCGGGTTAATGCGAAATTTTTCCACTGAATGGCAGGCGGGTGGATTCCCCTTTATTCTGCGGCCTCGCACATGCCTTACAAATGACAAAGGGGTTGCCTTTCTCTTCGAGTTCATCACTCGGCGCAAACCCCTGCCACATGTTCAAAATTTTCATCGAATTACATTATGCGTATTTCGATTGCGCTCAGGAAGTTTCCAATCGAAGCCGTATGTTGTTGTTTTTTGTCGTTAATTAAAAATAATGATTACATTTTTGTTCTTTATTTAGCTATTTAGTATGCTTTTCGGTATTGGTAGGAATTTTTTGAAAGTCTTCGTCCGGTATGTTTGATTTCCATCATTTGTTCTTGCTGCTGAATGCTGTTCGGTTCCAGCGAAGCATGCCGCCAATAAACCTGGAAATGAGAAAAGCCCGAACTGGACTCAACAACACTCACAGGTATGTTTTTACATAATTCACACTTCTTATAGCAGGTCATCGGTAGATCGTGCTGTGGTACAATAGAAGGTTGATGCAACATGCACCAACAAAAGCCTTATATGGGAAAACTTAATCAAGAAGATAAGCGGTATCAGGCTCAGAAACAATCTACGAGACATAAGAGAAAAAATAATAAAAACAAAAACAAACCTCCCAAAACACGTTTTTAAAGATTTAGTGCTATATTGCATACTTTTGCGTCCAGTTGTAGCTAAAGGGCAGCAGACGTCCCGTATCGATGGTATACGAAAAACATAATTTATGAAGATGTAAAGAGCGAGTAAATACAGTAATACTTAATACTAGGATCTATAGGGAGATGTCATCGTGAAGAACAGTATAGGGGGCATATTACTCTCAACGTAATTATACTCAACGCTCTTATTAGCGCTCCGGAAGTGGCCTATATTAGTCAGTATATCAACTGCGTGAATACAAATGGTAGAAAGCATATTGTGGCTTTAACGCTTTTAAAACCATATACAGGTTGCTTTTTCTATGGAGAAAAATATCTTAAAGAGAGACAAAACGGGAAAAAAACAACCGAAGTCTGGGTTTGCCCACACGAGGTATGGGCAGTACACGTGGGCAGAAGTCACATTCGCGTAAACTGAAGCGTCTGCTCACGCACCGTAGAGAGACTAGATTTAAGAGAGGAGTTACATCTCAAACCGTGGAGAGCGTTTGCAATTTAATGGTGGGCGCCTCGCGTGCCGACTTGTCACCGATCGAGCAGTTGGAATCTCCCTGTAATGCAGGCTCTCTAATGCACGGTAGTGACAACAGCGCCGCCGGCGTGGCGTGGCTTCACAACTTCGTAATACGTAACGTATATCAATTTTCCATTTTCTCCCCGAGCAAAGCTCACTAAGCCGATCAAAGAAAGGAAAAAAATAACGGTCGGAGCGCACCGAGTAAAGAATGTGCCTAACTATGTCCAAATTCTCTGACCTTTGGAAAATATTGGGCAGGTACTGGCAGAGTAGAAGGTCATCAGCACCGGGTTGTCGCAGATCCACGCTTCGCCGACTTTGTTAGCCATGGCCACGGCGATGAGTTGAGCACAGCGTTCGGACGACATCATCCGGAAATCTACACGCTTTGAGAAAAACGAGTATTAACAGCTTTTTCGTCCAGGGTTCTTGGAGCGCACTTGGACAGCACGCATCTGAGAGATAGCCACTTTGTCTGTGCGCGCAACTTGTTAAATGGGAGCTCCGGCGTAAATGTGAAAGTATTAAACTAAAGATATTTTCTGAAAGCATAAGAAATTGAGCCATATAAATTTCCCCGGAGCTTTAAAGATAGACTGACCACAAAAAGAATAAAACTCGAGACGAAGTCAAGCAGCGTCTATGGGCAGTTACGTAACTCAGCTAATCTATTTAAAAGGTTAAAAGCGCGAACTGAAACATGGACGAAACAAGAAACACGTACGACAAGGACAGGCGACACTAGGTGAGACGCGTAACCAGCTTTCTTTAGACACTTAACCTGAAAGTCGAAACAATTTAGTAGTCTATGCGGGCAGCTCTCACTGATACCTGCGTGTAGGCGCGTGGATGCAATCCCATGTTTGAATAATTTTGAGTGGGAACTGCTGAAGGGAAGGAGGCATTTCCTTGAATGTGGATTGTAACTCCAGCAGACATGATCATTTTTGAAAAAAAGCTGCAGATCCAGGAACTGTATGCAATTATCCGTTGGCAATTCTCACGTGAATTTTAGTCCACCTGAGAGCGAAGTAAACAAGTGAACTATTTGTGTGACATTAATGTCGAAACGAATATCTGTACAATCCCCCAGAATAACAAGAAAGTCGTCCACATATCGCAAATCTTTCAGCACATTCAACCCCACCAAAGCTTCAGAAATGCGCTTCTCCACTCTAGATAGCAAAATGTCACACAATACCGGTGCAACGGAAGACCAATACAGACCTATCTCTCTGAACATTGCTTACATTAAACTCGTTGTCGTTGGCTGTAAATAAACTTCCAGTAGCGCCAAAACGTTATCACTGTCCATTCCCGTGGAATTCTGAAATTGAACCTCTCCTGACTCTTCTATCTTATGAAGGACAGCGCTAAAAAAACCACCGTGAGGAACTGATTAAAACAGTTCTTCTACGTCAACACAGAAGGCTGTGGTCTCACCCTTCAAGCCCGTCATCAGTTCTTGAACAATTTCACCGGAGCTTCGAACGAGGAAAGGGTCGTCTCTGGTTAGCTCTTTTAAAGGCCGACCTCAAAATATTTTTCAACCAGAGTGAAAATCCTCCTGCCTCTCTTCCCATTTCTCTCTGCCACTGCCATCTTGACGGCGTGGGGACTCCTTTTGTTGTTGCATCTTGATGCCGCGTAAGCCGAGATCTCCCGGCTCATCCATACCCATGGTGCAGCAACAAACGGAGTCCCCCGCCGTTAGGATAACAGTGGGGGAGGGAAATGGGAAGGGTGGCGAGGAGGATTTGCACCCTGGTTCAAAACTACTTTGCAGGTCGGCCTTTAAAGCCCGTTCTCACACTTGCTTTGGACTCCGACCGACTCAGACAAGGCCGATTTTCAGACCTCTTTCAGGCTTACGACCGGATGCGCAGCAAAGCAGTTGGTAGTAAGCCGTCACAAAAGGCTTAAAACCCGGTCTTGTCTTTGTTGGTCGGTGAAAAGCCGAAATCTGAATGGACGTTTAGATGACACTGTAGGTACTGGCTGACCTTTACTTGCCAGGAACTCTTATCGGAAGCAATAGCCCGTAATGCGTACCAAGAAACATGTTATGAAGTACAGTCACGATCAGAAGTAATTGGAACATGGGAGCGGTGGCCCAACTGCATTTCAGCGCGATCTAGCCGCGCTCGTAGGAACTGATAGGAGACTAAGCGCATGCGTTCATGCCTGCGTCGACAGTCCCTCTGCACCGCTCTATCTATTTCTTTTACCGGCGGTGCAGATAACCCTTCGCTGCTTCTCAGATACAGCACTGCAACCGTGATGGCGCTGATAGCGTCCGACAGCGTTACGAGCACTCTCCCTCGAGCGCGAACTGAGGAAACGGGTGCACTATCAGGTTCATCTGAATTAAGCGGTTTGGTGCTGGTTCAGTGACGCGACACACGCTAATGGCGTTACGCATCGCTACGTAAAAAAGGTGTTTAAATTTTTCTCAAGTGGAGAGCAACGCCAGCTGCGAAAAATGACACGCTAAGTCGACAAAGACCGAAAGTTCCAAGCAACGAGCCGCGTTTTTATTTTATTTTTCTCAATATGAGATATTAAAGAGCATATCAAAGAGATACTAAAGAGATATTATAGACATTAAAGAGCTCGAGAAGCATGCCCGCTGTCTGCTATCAGCGCCATCGGAGACGTAGCGTTGCGTCCCAGAAGCGGTAAAGAACGATTCGAACCGCCGGTAAAAGGAATATGATCGAGAAGAGCGGAGAGGCCATCGGCACCGGCTTGCATGCACGCATGCGCATAGTCTCTTATCAGTTCCCACGAGCGCGGCTAGATCGCGCTGCAATGCAGTTGGGCCACCGCTCCCGTGTTCCAATTACTTCTGATCCTGACTGTACACTGAATGTGTTACAAAAGTGGTCTACGAAATTCCTTTAACTTGTGGTCGTGTTTATAACGGACAGACGAGACGTTGTTTTATTGGTATAGGGTGAGGGAGCACAGTATCGCTGTACGTAACAGTTCGGGGAGGCATCTCGCGTTGCATTGTAAGCGTTGTGGTTGCGAACTGCTTTGCGTTTCCACGAAGTTTGTTAAAAGAGCGAATGAAAGAAGAAGAGAGAGAGAGGAATCGTTAGAGCATTCTTTATCAAAAACACGGGTGAAAAGTGTCTGAGTGTGTCGTCTGTTTTTCTGCTGTATAAGGGATTGTCTTAATTATATGGAATCTTATAAGACTGCCGATATGTTCTCGGTTTATGGCCTGTTATCGGTATGGTGAATAAAAGTCTGGCTAAGTAAATGTTTTTTTTCTTCAAACAATTAAGTTGTTACGTGTTTCTTGTTTCGTCCGGGGTTCAGTTCGTGCTTTAACCTTTTAAATGATATGAACCGACTACACCAAACCAAAATTGAAAGCTAATCTAGTAACGTTGGCCGTCAGATGCAACATTTGACGTCACGAGCGATTCCATGCCCAGCGCTGCCCATGCTTGTGGCCAGTAGGGCGGCGGCCAGTGTTTCAGAGGTATATGCGTAAACTTCAAAATCCATTTTCTTTTGAGAAAATTAATATTTTGTTGACATATTTCTTACACGTACTCAGGGGTAAATATTTAGTGCATGGTGAAATTAAAAAGAAAAGATAGATGGCTCAATTTTACTACGCTTAATATCGAATGCTTGGATGGGAAGGGGGCCGTTGATAGCGGATTATTTATTTTCGATTATATGCAGTTAGAGCCCAGAATGCAAGAAAAATAATTGGCTGAAGTTAAAGACCATCCTACCTTCTTTTACATCGTTCAAGACGCGTTGTTAGCACCGGGGGATACTGCTCTTCGATATATCACTACCGTAATATCCCTAGTCATCGCCCACACCCTGAAATTCATAAGAATTGGGGTGTGCCATATCCCGGTGAGTCAATACAAACCTTAAAAAAAAAAAACGCCGTTTTTTTTACGTTATTAGCTTGGTTGCACAGGAGGAGATACATTAAACTCAAAACTCGTCTTAGTATCATTGTTACTCTCATGAAAAAGTGTTTTACTATCGCGAAACCTGTGGCTTGAGAGCGCGCGATGAAAACTGGATACAGCGCGAACGCTTCTTCCATAATAGCACATTTCTAAAATCGCCATGTTCTCCTTCGTTAGGAAAAAAGAAAAAGAGTCAACAAGAAAATAGAAAAACCAACCAGGCGCAGCGAGCGAGTGAGTGAGCGAAAGAGCGGAAGAAGCGAGTGATGTTGGGCAAGCTGGAAAGCCGGCGATCGCGTTGGCAAACATTTTGGCGTCGGGCCAAGTCGTGCGCCTTGTCAGTCACGTGGAGCAGGCTCTTGTGCAACTTTCTCGTTTGGTAAATACATCCGCGCGCGGCGTGCTATCAACGCGGAAATAAAAACCCGAGACTCAGGAGCACAGAAGGGGACGAACATAACACAACGTCTCAAGTGTTACGTGAGACATTGTGTTGTGTTCGTCTCCTTCTGTGTTTTTGAGTCTCGGGTTTAATTTACTACCATGAATTACCACCAGCTCGCTTGTTTTTTTAAGTATTATTGCTATCAACGCGGGTTGAGGCGGCGTTTCTGCGAAGCGTGGACCGGACCACGAACATAGAGCTTGGAAAGGGGAGACTTTACAAACATCAATGTACAGTGCTCTAGCAAATCTTTATTTACCCGGTGGCTTTGTCTCAAACATTGCATAAGCTTACCAGTCTCGTTCGCGATGTTCTGGAACCGCGGTGACCTTATTTCGGTCTAGGCGGACTTTGGCTTTACACTCCGCGGTTGCAGTCCAGGATATGGTGTCAATGTTGCCAACCTCCGCGGTCGTTTCTTCCTCCCACCTGGACGTTTCTGTTTGATTAGTTCAGCGATGATAAGACACGTATAGAAACATGACGAGCACTATGATGGTGCGCTTTTGACGCTGTCCGATTGGTCCCATCTCCTCTCCTTCAGTTTTTTACTCTATGTGGTAGTGGTCGGTTCGAATCCCGAATGACTTTCTCCCAACCTGAGGGACCCTTGTGACAGAGAAAGTCGTCTGAGTTTTCTGTTGGGTAACTATGAAGCCAAGTTGCTTGCAATTTTTTCTCGGTCATTCGCTTCGGCGTGGTGTATGCCCTTTGTTGCTGTTGATTCTTTTCTTGCACCTAAATCCTTAAAAAATTGCTTTAAATGTTTTAATGAAGGTCATAAATTGAACTATGTGTTTCCGCAATTTCCAGAACACCAGTGAAGCTTCACGCTACGAAACGGGGCTGCCCACAACCTGGTAACCTAAACACACGCTATGTGCAGCGAATTGTTGTGATACTCTGCGCGATGCTCTAGGGTTTCACCGTGTATGCTACCGTATTTCACCGTGTATTAGGAAAGTAGCAATCTGAGCTGAGGCTGACTCTCGCAACCGGGACGTTCACCCCTCACCTTTTTCAGTTTTTCGACGTCCCCTAGGATGGGTGTTAAGACTGGCCCTGGGAAGACGACGGTTACGTCCACAGCTCCAGTCATCCTTCCCTGCAACCGCAGGCTGCTGAAGTAGCCCTGAGTGCGAAGAGGCAAGACAACGACACTTCCATGACAGAACACAAACAAGGGGAACCTAATAGTAACCACATGCGCAACAAAAAGGACCTGCCCTATGGATGCCTCCGCAATCTTCATATCACACCGCCGACGCTCGCACGTTTTATATGCTCCTGACAAACTCTTTCTAGATAGTGTCAACAAATGACATCACAGAAGCCGATGTGTCATGCTGTTGCATGTCGCGATCCTGGCGGTTTGTCGTCGAAATGCTAATGGGAAGGTGCGTGTAGCACAAGGGCACGCGAGTGTCACTGTCGTCACGGCATCCCAACTCCTGGCTGCCTAAGCTTCCCAAGACTGCCACACTGGAGAGCGACCTGCAGCAGAATAGGCATCTGCTACTTACACCACAGCTGTTGGGACGCCGCCAAGATCGCGACTTGCGACACGACAATTTAGTGACGTCATCAGGCGGAAATCGAGGGACCACTTTTTTGGAAGCGGTAAACACACCAGTCGGAGACGCGCTCCAGGCACCATACTACGACTAGAGTCACTGAATGTTCCTAGAGTGCCGAATTTCATTCAGTCCGCGTACCGCAAGTCAAACCCCGCAGAATCCAGTTCTGAGTGGCTTTTTTAACCCGTGGGGGTAGTTAACAGTTGCCCATTTTGAATAGGACAAAAAACAAAGCGCACATAAACCGTTTCCGCGTTACCACGGCTACGGCGGGTATGCACGGGTGGAAGCTCTGGGCATCAACGAGTTAGGACCGAACAAAAATGCGTTAAGTTTCTCCAGATTTTTTTTTTTATCAAGCGGTTGCTTATTTGGTTCGCCAAAGACGATAGCCGGCTCGTTTGCTCACTCCGGTTGCGCTGGCGCTGCGTTTCAAACTATCACCTCAAAGCCTGCTCAAACAGGATACTACGAAAATCGTGAAGCGACGCGACTACGACAAAAATCGTGGAAATTGAAGCGTCCAGCAGTCCCGCAGTCCGGCAGTCCAATGTCCGATGTTTGGACACTGGCCAAGCCAACATAACGATTTTCCTCTTCGCTTCCTCTGCTTTTCGGTGACCTCCGGGCTCGTCAGATATGACGAAACACGCCACCTGCTAATGCTGTCCATCTGTTCTGCTGGGCCCTCGAATCTTTGCCGTGTTCCAAAATTTATTCGATCTTACGCCATGGAGATGGCTCGAGCGCGCAGGAACAGGCGCGAGCGGCCGAGGCGGTCGAGAGTGAGCAGACTTGCCAGGCACGTACGTCGGATGAGAAAAAGCCCCCGGTTTATTCAGCACATCGTTTAAATACTCCATCGCCAAACCCGAAGGTGGCGCCACGATTCATACTTATTCGGTCGCTACACTAGCGTCCTCTACATCCCCCTTCGGGAGCACTATGCTCACGAAACTTAGAAGCTTAAAGGAAAGCGAAACTTGTGTAAGCTACATACTGTAGAGTTGCCTTCAAATGAAACCTTTGGCAGACTTTACGCACCCCAGTCCTCAACAGAAGCGATGAAGAGAGCAACGTAAATATGCTCAGCAAAGTACTGCTCTCTAGCACAAATGCCTTACTTGCAAGAATAACAAGCCCTACAAGTTCAGTCGTTTAGGGGTAATCACACGCCATCCATAACGGGAGTAGCGCGGTCGTGAAGTCCCTGGAGACGCTGGAGGTGCTCGCGAAGATGCAAGAGGTGCTCTGCCGCTGTCGCTGTCCTCGGAAGCCTGCTGCAGGGCTGTCGACCCGTCAGTTGTTTGAGGTGTCGCAGAAGATGACGGAGGGCTGCTGCAGGGGACGAGGTGCCTGAGGTTTCGCACGAGGACACCGCTGGGCGTCTGGACGACATATGACCGTGGCCTCTGAGCAGGACTCAGAACCGTTGCTGCGGACTGGGCGTCTTGTATACACACTTCCTCCCCGTCTTGGAGAGGGCGAAGATCCCGCGTACCGTGGCGAGAATCGAAGTCTTTCTGCTGTCTACGACGCTGAGCGGCGTCGCGCTCGTTTGTACCTTTGCGTTCGGAAAACCTACCCGCGACCAACGTCGCTCTATCAGTGTTATCACGTGATGCGACCCGCCGGAGTAGCTCGGATCTATTTGGGTAATATATTTCGCACACAGCACTCCCCTTTCCCGTGTTCGGGACTTGAAGAGCAGCGGAGGCCTTAAGCGATTGGCCGACAACCAACAGAGCTTGTTAGTGGCTGTCCGGACCTACGTGATGAGCATGCTCAAGGCCCTTGTGAAATGCACGAGCGACATTTGACGAAGAAAACATTCCCCCCGATAAAAGGAAAACGGATGGTAGCGGAGCGTCGCACGATTTCTGTCGGAGTCGTATTGCCTCGCGATTTTTGTAGTATCCTGTTTGGACAGGCCTTTACACGCTAATCCTAACACTCGACTTTAATGTGTTTCGAGGCGAAGGAAATACCTTCAATAAAAACAAACTATAGTATCGCCACAGGCCAGGAACGAGAATTGAAGTGCTCACATGAGAACGAACGCTGCACTGTACTACACGCTTCGCTTCGACCGCACGGGGCAGCACCATGTTGGAGATTGCGACTGCTGCACCACGACTCGTTTCTAAAGCGAAGCTTGGGAGTTTCAGTATTCTGGGAACATTCAGTGACTCTAGCTACGACGGTGACGCAGTACGCCACATTCCAAGTTTGGTCGATTTTCCTCCGCACAAACTCTCAGAGATCTGTTAATGTCCAACAAAATCATTATTTAAAAAAAAAAAGTTTTTTTTTGCTTTATCGCAATTTAGTTTGAGAAAATCGCGGGGGTTGATGGAACTTTTTTGTAGGATTCTGAAAGTAGGATAGGTACGCTTATGCTGAATAATGGCCTAACATATATATACTTCGTTTTTTTTGTTTTTTTTTTTAATAATGGGCGGCGACGATGTCTCGATAGGTCATCACCTGCAGCGCGCTCTTCGTCCCGGCGTACACCGAGCTGGAACGTATACCTGGAAGAAATTCAAGGTGATGTGTTATTCAAAACCATATGTTGACCACAACATCCTACTTCATACGTGATGGACAGTTTTCTGCTTACTGAAGCAAGCTTTATGTGCAGAAAGGGCACTTGAAATAACAAAGCTCCTCTCTGGTGGGACGCGATTATTTAGCTAATTACTTAAAATTCACGGAGTAACGTTTATGTTTTTTAATCCTCACATTTTATCGCGTTGACAACCCGACAACCATGAGT
Organism: Ixodes ricinus; assembly: GCA_037355805.1. Taxonomy (NCBI): domain Eukaryota; kingdom Metazoa; phylum Arthropoda; class Arachnida; order Ixodida; family Ixodidae; genus Ixodes; species Ixodes ricinus. The sequence continues at coordinate 25,428 of JAZHYW010001009.1, read as the reverse complement.
GCGTTGCTTGGATAACCTACAAAAGAGCCAAAAACTACAATGTACGTAATTATTGCATTGTTGGCCACGCCAACACGACACTTTTGAGTGCGCTCACGGCCGGCCCCACATCATCCAAACGCACCAGGCGAACTCCGGCCGTGGCGCCGCCCCCCCCCCCTCCTCCCCTTCCCTTTTTTTATAGGCCCCTATCTACTCGGCACAAAATCACGTTGTTACCAAACATGTCAGCAGTGGCTCAACACGAGCGTTTTGTCAGGCCAGAACCGTGTTCCAAAAACTAACGGCGATCGAGCTATAGCGTCGTGTCGGCGCCGTATTCAAATAAATCAAAAGCTAAAAATATTGAAAAGGCGGGCGCCCTTCGGTGCCCCCTTTTGATTGTGCCCTGGGCGACCGCCCAGGTCGCCCACCCCTAGGGCTGGCCCTGACTGCGCTGTTGCCTGTGCTGCACCTTGCCAGTTAGAATTTGCCGATTTTTGTGAATGGGGGCCCCTTAACCTTTATTGGCCAGTTTAACTTTTAGGTGGAATTACAAGGTGAGGCCGTAAGGAGCAGCACATTTGGCACGCCATGCGAAATTCGATTTCTACGTGAAACTGGGCGCGCCAACGTCTTTTCGAAAAACGTTTTATGTCTCTGTTTTGGAGCTCTACTCGGAAGTGGTGAAATAGTAAAAATAGTGCAAAAACAGCGGCCGTGCATTTTCTATGTCCTAAACCGGATGTTCGTCGTCTGCACGCTGGTTTCAGAGTTCGCTCCCAGTTGGTCATCGTTCATATACTTCGTTAAGATTATTACTTATCGCGATTATCCTGCTTTTCGACAGTCTCTTCTAGGCGCTCTAGACGTTTTCGTGTTCAACAAGCCACACGGGAGTGAGCGCGCAGAGAAAATACATGGCGGCTGTGTTTGCTTTATTCTTAATAAGTCCCCACCACCTCTGAGTAGAGCTCTAAAAAAAATTGACATAAACCTTCTTGCGAAATGACGTTCGCGTGCCCAGTTCCAGGTATGTGCGTTTGGAGGTTGAATTTCACAAGGCGTTCCAAATGTGCTGACCCTTACAGCTTCACCGTATGTGTCGAAATAGTCAGTTCTTGTTGAAACTAAAGTGAACTGCATTTTTTTCGATAACCAAAGTGTGGTGGCGGTAATCACACGCTAAGGATTGAGGGTTGTAAACATGTTTTCCTCATTGTTTAATTACCTTGCATTGCAGCCATGCTGGAGTTGACGACAACATGCAGTCGTCGCTGTTGTTGCATCGAGTGTTTCAAGGTCAGTCGCGTGAGAGAAACGGGGCCGAACACGTTCACGTCAAACAGCGCTTTGTCATCCTCGTAAGTGAAATCTTCGAACTGTTCGATGGCCCCTCGCCCCGCGTTGTTCACCAGTACGTCCACCTGAGGGAGTAATTCAGGTATTGGGTAGTGTTTCGTGCAGTTTCTGTTTTATATGAATTAAGCGCGTGACAACAAAATAAGTAAACTGGGCATCCTTCGTAATTAATCGACCTCAGCTAAAATGCGAAATGCACGTTTCTTCCGCAAGAAAACACCTCTTATTTGATGATACAACGAACTGACAAAGAACTGTGAATTGCGACAATTAACTCGTTTCAGAACACACATTGGAGAGCAGAATATATACATGGCGTTTCTAGAATTTTCTGAGCAAGCTAACATTTTTCTAAAAAATGCATTCAGCAAAAAAGTGTTAGCACAACGCCGTGAAGCCCTTTTTGATAGCTAGGCACAACATCGGTGTTGAGCGGTGAAGATAATTCTCTTGGCGTTTCCTCTTCCATAGAGTGACGTCACAAGAGGAAAAGTAGAAAGGGCAAATAAAGAAGAAAAACAAGATTCCACGTTTGCTATGGGCCCGAGCAACACATGTGCATAGTGGTGTGCAAAGGATGTCTGCAAGAAGACCCTTCGCGGCGCATACATCGCGGTTGGTTAAATGTTCCGGGCAATCTGTATGCGATCTGCTAACAGAACCACAGGCGTCAGATCTCTGTGCTAAATTCTCGCTTACCCTTCCGTAGTGGCCCACCACCGACTTGAGCTGGTGTTCGTGACAGCCGAGATCGCTTAGATCGAAGGGTACCAGGATTACCTGCGTGTCCTTTGCCATGGCTGTAAAATAGAGTCCTAAATATTTTTGGTGCCATTCGTACTCCAGTGATGTGATTGCTGCGCCATTTGTTCCAAACTTCGCCAAAGTGCTTACTTTGCTACATCTCACCAAAATTCCGGTAACTCGCGCGAACGCTTCGGCAAAAGCTCCCTTGGTTTTATCATAACAGAAACTAATAGTTCAGCCGCCGCTACATTGACAGATTGTTAAAGTAATTTTGTTGTTTTCGTTTGCGGGTTTTATGGCGCAAGAGCTCCGACGGCCATACTGCGCCAAACTAGGTAAGTTAAAAAACAGTTGTAAAAGTACTCTGACTAGACTAGAACTTGACTATAGTTTGTGTAAGATACCTGTAGTTTTGAGAAAAGCTAAAAGACGTTCAAATGATATGAGAGGCTGCTCCCCTAGAACCAAGACAGTGTGAAATGGGATGTTGTACTTGAAAAACTCAGGGAAATAGGTCTTGTATTGTTGTAGAAGGCCACGGCAAAGAAACAGAAAGTGCAGAACAGATAAAGTTTCTCCACAGTGCTCGCATATTGGCGGTTCCTCACCTATAAGCAGATATTGAAGGGTTAGGAACGAGTGGCCGATTCTCAACCGGCACAGGAGGACTTCGTGGAAACGATTTTTATTATATGAGGTTTCCCATGCACCAAGTTCTGGTTTAATTGCATGAAGCTTATTATTATCGGCTAACTTCCATTCAGATTGCCATAGCTGCGAGAGTGAAAATTTTACGGACGTTCTAAGGTCTTGGTAAGGTATGCGGACATTCGATGGTAAAAGGTTCTGTGAAGAGGCGGCTAGTTTATCTGCAGCCTCGTTGCCTGCAATACCCACATGGCTTGGGATCCAGCAAAACTTGATGTCCCTCCCACCAGCGAGTCCCTGTTGAGCTCTGGCCCGTACGAGTTGAGTCAACTTATTTCTAGTTGGTGTAACAGAACATACTGCACTAAGAACACTTTGAGAGTCCACAAATATAATGGCTTTCATCACTTTGCCTCTGATAATGTAGTCAAGTGCTGCCAGAACACCATATAGTTCGGCAGTAAAAATGCTGGCGACATTGTGAAGTCGAGCAACATGCGTAAACGAATTTGAATAAACAGCGGAGCCAACATACATTGAAGTCTTGGCACCGTCAGTGTAAAGCTGGCAGTAATGTCTGTATTTTTCTTGCAGGGCTAATAATTCCTGTTGTAGACATGAGTGGAGAATCATTATGCTTATTAAATTTTGTAAAATACCAATTGCAAGCTATAGGTTTGATATCCCACGGGGCAGTATGATATGCACTTTCTAGGAAATGAACACCCTCGCTTGGCAGGTTAAGAGAGAGACGGAGGCTCTCTAAACGAAGGCTCAGGGGTCGAACAACAGTTGGTTTATGCTCGAAAGTACGATAAAACTTAGACTCTCGAATACTACTGTGGGCTGGATGGCTGGGTTCTGATAACACCTTGTAGGCATAAACCAGACTTAGATACTTCCGCCTTTTTTCGAGTGACATTTCATTGGAGTCAGCATACAAGCTTAAAACAGGAGATGTTCTAAAAGCACCAGTTGCAAGACGCAAACCAAGGTGATGCACAGGGACAAGCATTTTTAAGGTAGACGGCCGAGCAGACGCGAACACAACAGACCCATAATCAAGGCGCGATCGTACTAGAGAGAAGTACAAACGAAGTAGACACCTCCTATCAGAACCCCAAGACTTGTGTGAGAGGACTTTAAGAATGTTCAATGTCTGCACACATTTCTGCTTTAGCCATTTGAGATGGGGAACAAAGCTAAGCTTACTGTCAAATATCACCCCCAGAAACTTATGCTCAGTTCTAACTTCGATGGCATTTCCATTTAACATGAGTGTGGGCTCCAACCAGAGCCCCCGCCGCAAAGAAAAGGGGACACAAATAGTTTCTTCTGGAGTGAACTTAAAACCATTCTCGTTAGCCCATTTAGTCATTTTATTTATGACTAGTTGTAGCTGCCTTTCACAACTAGGCATATTGGCATATTACATGATGCTACAGAGATTTGAATGTCATCAACATATAATGAATATGATACTGAGGGAGGTATGACACGACAGAGAGAGTTAATTTGTATTGCGAAGAGGGTGACACTAAGTACTCCGCCCTGAGGAACACCATTCTCCTGGACAAAGCAATTGGATACTGTTGTGCCTAAGCGCACACGGAAGAAACGTCCACTCAGATAGTTTTTTATACAATGAAGCATTCTGCCACGTACTCCGTACATGAACAAGTCACGCAGGATGCCATGTCTCCAAGTGGTATCGTAAGCCTTTTCTAAATAAAAAAAGACAGATACGCAATGCTGCCTATTCACAAACGCCTCACGTACAACAGTCTCCAGCCGGACTAGATGGTCTATGGTGGAACGTCCTGATCGGCACCCACATTGATTTACATTCAAAATATTGTGTTGTTCCAGGAAATAAACAAGACGCTTATTAATCATCCTTTCAAACGTTTTCCCTAAGCAACTAGTCAATGCAATCGGCCTGTAACTTGTAGGAAGTGAAGGATCTTTTCCAGGCTTCAGCAGCGGAATTACTTCTGCCTGCTTCCAATCGGCGGGGAAGTGTGCATCGTTCCATAGTTTATTGAAATATGTCAAGAGGGCTGTGAGTGACTCCTCCGATAAATGCCGGATCATCTCATAATGTATCCGATCAGGACCGGGGGATGAACGCTTCCGGATTTTGAGAGCCATTTGAAGCTCAACCATTGTAAATGGCTGATTATATGGTGCAGACGCTCCTCCTGCCAAGCTGACTTTCATTCTTTCTGCATCTGCCTTAAACTTCAGAAACGCTGGAGAGTAGTGAGAGGAGTTTGAAACGGCTGCAAAATGTGCGCCCAACACGTTTGCCTGGTCATGTAGCGAGCTTACAGAGGGAAATAGAGGGACCGTAAAGCAGCGGTATTTGCCTTCGACCTTGTGCAGTCGGTCCCACACTTCCTTTGCTGGGACGTAGCAGCTGATAGAGGACAGATAGCCTCTCCAGGACTTCCTCTTGGCCGGCTTCCTGGTACAACGAGCTTGGGCCCTATTTCGCTGAAATTCTATTAAATTCATGAATGTCGGATATCTACGAAATATACCCCATGCCTTGGCCTGTTTTTTCTCAGTATTAGAACAATCATCATTCCACCACGGTTTACACTTTTTGGGGATGTTAGAGGAGGTCTGAGGGATGGAGCGAAAAGCGGCATTAGTGATCTGTTCTGTAATGTATGTGGTGGCTTCATCATGTGTTAAGGACAAGAACATGCAAGGCTTAAGCTCTGCATTTAGGTTGAATAGACCCCAGTCTGCCTTGTCAAGCTTCCAACGAGGGGTACGTTTCATTAGGCTTGAAACAGAAACCAGACTCTCCAGAATAACTGGAAAGTGGTCACTTCCAAAAGGATTATCCAATACTTTCCAAGTAAATAAAGAAAACACTGAAGGGGATGAGATGGCAAGATCGATAGATGTAAATGAATTGTGAGCTGCACTGAAAAAGGTTGGCTCTCTCTTATTCATAAGGCACAGCCCAGATGTTAATAAAAACCGCTCAAGGACCCCACCACGTGAGTCTTGACGGGCGCTACCCCACAAGGGGTGGTGAGCGTTAAAATCTCCTAAAAGTAAAAAAGGGTGAGGAAGCTGTGCGACAAGTCTTTGGAGGTCATGAAGATGCAGCGGTGTGTTTGGTGGAATATAAATGGAGACAACAGTGATGAGGCGGTCCAAAAGAAGGCGCACAGCCACTGCCTCAAGAGGTGTGGAAAGAGGAACCTGCGAGCATGCGACTCCACTTTGAACAGCCACAGCTACTCCACCTGATGCATTTGATGCAGGGCGATCCTTTCTAAAAAACTGATGGCGACGTAACACTGAATTATGATGATCATTAAGATGCGTCTCTTGTAAAGAGAGAGCTATAGGACGCAGTTCGTCCATAAAAAAATTAACGTCATCAATATTTCGTAAAAGACCGCGGCAGTTCCGCTGCATAAACGTAAATTTACCCATTATTCTAAAACAGAGTTAAAAGATTAGTAAATCAGTAAACGTAGTAAAGAACAAGTAAAAGTAAAAACCTTGACTATGCCGCGCAGGGCAAAAGGAATGTACAACGTCACTTTGGAGGGGTTACTGGTTTTTTGCCCTTATGCTTAGATTTAGCTACCTGCCAGTCCATGTCGTCCTGATCAGATGCAGGCGCAGACGTCTCACTGCAATCATCCATTGCCTCCGCCTCCTCGGACGGGGCTTTGGGTAGGGCTTTGGGTAGGCTTGGGGCACGGGGCTGCAGGCCCCGGCCACGGCCTGACCCAGCAGAAGAGGCAGCGGGTGTGTTGGGCAGGGCACTGCCCGAATCCACCCGTTCCTGCCCCTTTGTCACTGTAGGAGCGGCACAAGAGCCATGCCGCTCCTTGGAAGACGACGCTCTCTCCGACGAGTGCGGGCGAGAGCGTCGACTTCTTTCCCTAGAAGGGGACCGCGGAGTGCGAATGGGTACGACAGCTGCAGCTGCCGGCCCATCCTGAGAAGGGGAGCGGCCTGTGCACACTCTCCACCAGGACGTTGAGGCTGCTGCCCTGAAGGTGCAGGGCAGCTAGCACTCTGGCTCGAGTGGCCGGAAGACCGACCTGCTGAGAGTGCATGCCCAGGGAGCTGAATCTTCAGCTTGGGCGTGGGGGACTGCAGTGGCTTCCCATTGTCTGGAAAAGACGTCTGGGTCGCCACTGCCACTTTCAGTGGTGCAGGCCCCCGCTGCACCACCTCTGCGAAGCCGCCTTTTTGCAAGAACGCAAAGCGACGGCGTGCCTCTGGATACGAGAGGTTTTCCTTCACTTTCAAGGTAAGAATGGCTTTTTCATCTTTCCATGTCTTACAAGAGCGGGAATATGCGGGATGGGGATTGCTGCAGTTGACACAGTTGGGGTCGTTAGTGCATGTATCTGTTTGATGGTCAGCCTGACCGCACTTCGCACAAGTGGCTTTGCCTCGGCAGTTCTGGGATCCATGACCAAATCTTTGACAGTTAAAACACCTGCGAGGATTCGGCACATAAGGCCGCACTCTACAGTGAAGGTACCCAGCCTTCACGGCCTCTGGCAATGTCGTAGATTCAAATGTAAGAACGATGTGCTTCGTTTTCCGCTCTTGGCCGTCGCGGCGCAAGGAGATACGCCTTGCAGCTACAACGCCTTGGTCGGACAGTCCCTCAACTATTTCACTGTCTGAGGAGTCAAGGAGGTCATCCTCAGAAATAACCTCCTGGATAGTATTTAGGGTGCGGTGAGGTGTAACTGTGATTTTGTGGTCAGATATGACATTTAAAGCAAGAAGTGCAGCACTCTGCTGGCTTGTTTCGATTTCAACAAGCAGGTCGCCAGAAGGCAGTTTCTTGGCCTTGAATTTCTTTCCAACAGTAGCCTCAAGTACCTTAGCTACGAGAAAGGGAGAAAACTTTGATAGTTGTTTTTCAGTTTCAGAATGCAGGACCAAAAACTTTGGGAACCTAGCAGGGGTAGATGGCGTGTTGACTGTGGTTGGAACTTCGGTGCGGACCCTTTTCGGGGGCCGATCGAGAAGGGTTTTAGCACGGGAACCCATAACATGGGAAGGAAAGTTCAGTGCCCGGGTGCACCGCCCACCACGGAGCCCAACAAGGGGGTAGGTAATGTGCCATAGCAAGAAAGGCTTGGCTGACACAATTACTCTACCAGTGCTGCCCGGGCACTATACCCTAGTGTGGTTGCAGGGACAGGACCTGTTTCCACTCAAGGTTGGCCCTTGCCGCCTAAGAAGGTGAAAAAGGAAGGAAGAGAGTGTAGAAGAAAGGAGAAAGAGGTGGGAGGAAAAGTGAAAGAAGGAAGAAGAGGGTAGAAGGGGCGACTGACTGAATCATCCTGGTCGGGCCAAGCCAGGACACCCGTCTACGAGAAGCAGGGGCCGAAGCGGTGTATTGCCTCGCCCGGGGGGCCTCGAAGGGTCCAAACAAACCCCGGGCTCAGCTCAACCACCAGGGTCCCCTTTTCCCTGGACACGGGTACGCCACGCACAGCCAGACGTGGGTGGGCGAACCCACATGGCTCGGGGTTCGTAGTGACGCCACTCACCAAGCACCTACCGAAGTAGGTGCCCCCTGCGTGCGGGTATGGTGGCCCACGTGGCTGGGGTCCGTGGTGACGCTACTCACCAAGCACCTAGCACCTAAGGCGCAGGCGCCCCCTGCGGGGCTCGGGGCCCGTGGAGACGCCACTCTCCAAACACCTGCTTTCACAGGTGCCCCCTGCGGGGGTTTGTTAAAGTAAGCGTGCAGGAGTTCAACTCTTTTGTCTATTGCTCTGAATAACGTGTGATTTGATATGATCTTCGTATCTATGGCGCACCGTGCATTCACGAGGGCGCCTATCAAACCATTTAGCCGTCTTGGCCGCTGGGCAGCTATTTAGTTGCCTCGCCTCAGACACGATCACGTGGTCGTGTCGCCGCGGGGTCGATCGGGATCTCGAATTCGGCTCCCGACGGGCCGCTTTCTCTCCTAGCCACTGGATGGCGCTGCAGACGCCCCCATGGCGGGCGAGGAGAAAACCTCCTCGCCCATCGGTCGATATTGTCGGGTAACCGGGAGGCAAGAGTCTCTTAGGATTCCGGCCGGCGCTCAAGAAAGGCGAGTGCTAGCAACTGCTCTCGGGCAATAGCGGGACACGAGGCCTAGGGGCCCTCTTTGTGTTAAGCTTTGGGCTTAACGTACGTTTGTAAATATTTGAGTAATGTCGCGTGTGTTTGTAGTATAGATTGAGTGTTTTGTAGCGTTGTGTTTTTATGTACCAATAAACGGGGAGCGGAATCCCGCTCCCGTGAAAGAACCAGGCTGGACTCGGGTTGTTGACGGACCACGTGGGGAACGGCGTATCGGCGGCGGTACGCGAATTCCCACATATCAAACACTACAAACAACTCGGGAAGTTTCGAGATATTTCAAAACGTTTGTGGTCTGTTCCGACGGTTTAATTAGCTCCGTTGAGTGCGCTTTTCAACGCGTATCGTTGCACTGCGGAGAAGCGACGGCCACGTAGTAAGATTCGCGATCTTGTCTATGTGGCTTCGCCCCAAGTCTTGTGCTGGGGGTAAAACGCTTTTGCAGAGTGGAATTGTGCACGACCATCATAATTTGTAACTATCATAATTCACGCTACTGCTACACAATACGTAGGAGCTCGCACTAACTATGTACTTCACAACAAGGTATTTAATAAGGGGATAAGTAGATACCCCATAAATATCTTCAGCTGCAGTTCTATCAGAAAAGTGGGGCGACGCCTGCTGCCATTGAATCGATTACTCACTTCCACGTGCGACCACAAACTTCAGGAGGGTGTTTGATCCCTTGATGATATGAAGCCCGGTACAAAGGAAACCGGATTCTGGGTCCTGAAAACTGCATTTGCAAATTACGCTACCAGTTTTAAGAGGCCGTTTTGAAATTTGAGTTTTCGGAGACCTGTAGAGTTATCTTGAACGCGTCGCGAGTTAACTGTGGATAGGAGGAAAACCGCCTGGCTGTCACACGTCCCGGGAAGATAAAATATTTTGTACCCCGAATGCAGGTAGCTGGAGCCACCAAAAAGTCACTGATGACGTCAGACGACTCAAGAACTTAGTTGCTTCCAGGACCCGCGGCGACCAGAAACTGGTTTGGTTTCAACTACGCTTGACTCACCACGCACCTATGCACTTGTCCTTCACTGCACGCAGCCTTTCCATGTTGGTTCCGGAAAGAGCTAGCTTGGCCCCCGCCCTAGCCAACTCATAGGACAGGGACTCGCCGATACCGCTGGATGCTCCCGTGATCCACACCACGCTGCCCTTAAGGGCGCCTGCGAAGTAAAACGGTACCCAGCACCCAAAGACCAAGATCATTGGGAGGCACCGTGATGATGTGGCAAAAGATCTACTATCGCGGACAATATGAGCTGAAACAACGCTCCGGCTGGCGCACGGTACTACCTGCGCCGCCTGTCGCCTTGCTCCGCACACATGGCGCACCCTGTGTCCGAGATAAATCCTCACTTGCGCTCGCTGCGCCACTGCGCTCTTCCGGCTGTCTGCAAGCGAGACGGCGGGTGCGACAGCGGGCATGTGTGGTAGGGCGGCGGGGGGAACAAAATATTACACTTGTCGTCCCTTTTTTAGAATTGATTTACTTTACTCTATCGCACAGAATCCCGTAGAAAAAACGCTGACTGGAGAAGAAAAAATATTGAAGTGTCTTAAATTTCAGCTGCGATTATCGTTTTTGAAAGTCACATCAAAATACGTTGCAGGTTGTTTTTGTTAGATTATAGGCGGATGCACAAAGTAGGGCATCGTAAAATATAGGCCAAAATCTATATGCCGAATTTAATCCGGCTCCAAGGTTTTATTTTCATTGGTCACAGATGTTCAAAAAAAAACGGTTAGCATACATGTTACTGAGAAGGTTTTGTAACATTGATTGGTATGAAACGGTCCAGAAATATTATTTCTTTATTACTGGGCTCACGTGTCTGTTTCAAACAAAACAACTTGCTGACAAGACACCAGTTATTTTGTTTACAAATTTCTAGTCTTAATAAGGTGGGACAAAAAGTCATATATTTGTCAGGAAAAGGAGATTGAAACTTAATGGAAAGCATATTTGCAGAGGACAATGTCAGACACAAAAGATTTATAGTCGGCGTGGAAGTTCAACTGCACTATACAAGAAGATTGGGATGAAGGAGGCACCCCACAAAAGTATGCGTGGTTAACGGCGTCAAACAGCTAGCTACGTGTGTCGTAACCGTAGCATCAAGCTTTGTTCCAATCGGCAGAAGTCCGGTTCAGGGGGACCTGAGGCGCAGTAAAACTTCCAAAATCATTTAACACCGCGTCATTCTCCCCTGACCCGCGACCACGGCTCTCATCCTGTCTGGTAAGAAATCATAGAGCGCGGCCACGAAGTCTTGCTCAACCCGAAGCCACTCCCATTCACCTCTGATTGCTTTCCACGATTTGTGGGCAGTGACGCGGGGGAGAAGACGCCGTGACATGGCTACCTTGATGCGCCTCCAAATGTTTTCGATGATATTCAGATCGGCTTCTTTTGGGGGCCAAGGCAGCTTCGTCAGGCAGCGCTCCTCGAGGAGATACGAGCGTGACAGAGCATTTTCCACTTCGGCGCTTTGTTGAAATGCACTGAAATGCATGTTAGCTGAAAACGTGAACATTTGGCTACACGGCACACGCATCGTGATGGTGGTTCCGTCGGCCAATATTTTCGCTAGCAGACGGCCGGAACAGCGCAGTGGCGCAGTGAGCGCAAGTGAGAATTTATCTCGGCCTCAGGGTGCGCCGTGTTTAGGGAGCGATGCGACAGGGGGCGCAGGTAGTACCGTGCACAGGCCGGAGCGCTGTTTCAGCTCATATTGTCCGCGATAGTACTAGAGGCATATGTAATCATAAAATGAGGGAATAACTGCGTCAACCAGCGATCGATGTTTTTTTGTATAAAAAGAAGCAGATGGACACGTGGTGATTGCCTACGTCTCCGGTTTATATTTGTGGCTTTTTTATTGTTTTTTTTTTAAATAAATGTTAAGTTGATAATCAGCTCTCGTCCTTTGAACTTTGAGCTATCTGTGTGTTATATTTTTATTGTTATTTGGTATGTGGGCTTACCAAATAACAATAATGTACTTGGTATGTGGTTATTTGGTATGTGGGCTTACCAAACAACAATAACAGTGTAAGCCCACATTAGAAGGTGCCAGGACCATTGCATGGCCAGAAGTATCGTCGAAAACGTCTACATCGCATTCGAGGAATTAAAAGCGTTGGTTTACAAAGAAAAGACCGAGTAATGATTGGGATGACCCATGACAACGCGTAGGTTCTCTATCTGGTCAAGAATATAACAAAAACGCAAGTCAAGTAATGGGTTGCCCATACAAAACACGCTTTCTGCTGTACAAGCTGTACAAGTTATGAACTGTCAATACACCGGGCCGTGTAAACAATTCCTCTGTGTGCTAGTCGTATGGGGCAATAATACCCGTTGTTCCATTTTACTTCGAACAAATTTATTACAAAACATTGGTAAAAGGTGCACTAATACGTTTTGTGCAGGTGAGTTATACGGCCAGGGGGACATTATGTGTGTGGCTAATCTTTGTGATAAGTTGCATAATTAACTAAACTTCCTTAATTAACTTTTTAATTCGTAAAAATAATCAGTTTGTTTCAATTAGAAACATGCTGAGCATAATCGAAAACCACTATATCAGTCAATTTTAGAACGACTTGAAGCTCGTGGGGAAACTCGGGGGTGCACCAAAGTTAGCACTCGTGAAGCAGGCGCAAACCTAGCAGTGGCAAAACGCGGATGACTAGATTGTCATCGCGTTCCACCACTGCTAGCTTTGCGTCTGCGCAAAGCTAGCAGTGGTGGAAAGCTAGCAGTGGTGCAAAGCTAGCAGTGGTGCACCTCCGAGTTTCCCACGAGCTTCAAGTCGTTCTAAAATTGACTGATATAGTGGTTTTAGATTATGCTCAGCATGTTTCTAATTGAAACCATAAGATTATTTTTTTATATTTAAAAAGTTATTTAAAAGTGTTTAGTTAATTATCCGACTTATCGCAAAGATTAGCCAGCTATATGTTGTCCCCCTGGCCGTATAACTCTCCTGCCGAAACTGTATTAATGCATCTTTTACGGATTTTTTTCTAATAAATTGGTTCGAATTAAAAAGGAACACCAAGTATAATGCGCAACACTATTTTTTTTTTTTGGGAGGTGAATTTTGTTTAGGTTTGTTACCGTAGCCGTGCGTCAGACGAGATGCGAGTAGTTGAGGTACGAACGAAACAACGTCCCGTATACAACACTCTTGACGGAGAGCGGTAGGACGAGCCGATTTCTATAGGTAGATCTGATGACCGAAGTTAATTTCGAGATTACATTTCGGACATGGGAATCCCACGACATATGCTGATTAAAAATAACACCATAGGCACACAGTTCGTTTTTCTTTACAGTGGGTACGTAAAGGAATTTTGACATACGCAATAACGCAGATATATTACGCAGATATATACGCCGGTATATTACGGAGTTACACAGACAGAGGGTCTAACAATGCCGATGACAATTTCCAATTAATAATATGACGAGGACACACCTTACAATTGCCGGTTCTCTCGTGTTTTTGTTTTTTTCTGGTGTTTTCGTAAACTTTACGGCGCTATTTCTTTGTGCCGGTAGCAGAGGGCTGGCTGGATGTGGGCCACGGGCCTGGTTTCATTACAGAGACCACGGCCAGTTAATGGCCGGTCAGAAGACCTCCGCGGGGCCAGGGTTTGGAGACCCCTGTTAACTGTCCGCCACCTCTTCCCCCTTCTATGAAATCTATAAGGTTCACAGCTTTCACTATTACAAAAACACAACCCTCTAAGAAGCACAAACTGGAAACTGGATGCCTGGGAAAAGAGCGTGTTGGTTCAAGTGATGGATGAAGAAAGAATAAACAATTAACACTGGGACAACGCAACCACATTTTTCAACTAGCAACAGACGATTAAAAATTCCCACAGCGAGCTGCCGACTTTACGAAACTGAACAGTGACCTTTATCGGGACCAGAAAACCTGTGATTCTGATGAATCTCGACGAGATAAGTGGCAAGATTACTATTTTCAATGGTCCGAGATTTTAAAGAAAACGGGAGTCGAAATGCGGAGTTCATCGGGTAAATCCGAATTCACGAAAATTTTAACGGCGCGCATTTTTCGGAGTTTATCTGAAAACACAGAACCCTAGTTATGAGCCGCTTAGAATATTAGCATTCTAGAGGGACATAAAAAAGCGAGAGTGAAATGGGAGAAGGAAAATAACAAAATTAGAGGGAATCTTCCGCGTATCGCGCTAAGATTTTGCACAGAGGTGACCGAGAAGATGGTGCATTCAGAAACCTCCGTGCAAAACCTTAGCTGGATATTTTGAGAAACCGATTTTCGCGGTCATTCGAAGGACCAGCGAATGTTTCACAATCGGCGGCTGCATTCGTGGATGCCATTTTGGTACCGATATGTGGCGGTGAGGGAAAGGAACCATGAAACTACTCACCTGGGGGTCGACCAAACTTAGAAAGAAACAGCAAGGGCAAGTCAGCGTCGGCGTACTTGAACCAGACCAGAAACATCCCCACCGCCAGCATAATCAACAGCAGCCAGGCGGCCAACGGATGCCCGAACAAAACGCAAATCATGTTTTGTTTTCTTCTAGCGATTTTCGGGGAGACCCGAACATAAACCACCGCAGAGTTATGTCTGCGACACACACAGCGTCCCTGCTCTGGCAATCTTCCTCGACTCCCAGCTTTCACTTGGCGCCTACTCGAACTAGCGCTTTAGTCCTTTCACCATGATGGACCGCGGAGGTCACTGCGGCGGGTGCTCGAAGCCAATCCAGTACCTTGTGAGTGGCACGTGACCTACGGGGAAAGGCACCGCGACAGCCATGCGATAATTGCGCAGCTGTTGATTGGCTGGAATGGCTCGTAGCGTCCGGTGCGGGCCATGATGAGGTGAAACGAAGCATAGATAACAGACAGTGTGCCCGACGCCCGATTTCTTCGCTCAGATACATACGAGGCAAGCCACATTCGCCCCCGCGTTATCGGGTTTGATAAGATGTTCCCGGCACCACGACAACATTCGTTCGTTCCCGTTATGCGTCCTTCCCGTCTGTTGACCAGCGCGAAGAACTCAGCGTAGATCGACGTCCGTCACTGGCAGTCAACGTTACTAAAACACTCATTTCGGAAACTCACCCTTGAAACCAGAGCGCTTGCGTCCACCGAGTGAAAACTAACTACAATAACAGCGTTACCATTTTGTGACTAGTCAAAACATGAGAGTTCATTTATATGTCTTCTGCGAAATGGTAATGCGAGATGGCGCCACCGGCCCTTGCGCGACTCGACCTGAACCGATGCATGCAGACGTGCCGTTCCCGGAGTGGCCGCTGCGGGAGAAATGGCGGCGTTGCGATCGCCATTAGTTCGGTTCTTGAGTACGGATTGAGGTCACTTTTTCAAAGCAGGCTCAATGGCAGTTTCCCAACTGAGCTGTTCCAGTAGTGTTGCTGGCAGTGAGGCTCTCGTTGGCTAAACCGATCACCCACAGTAAAGATGCCCTGATCCTGCTTTTAATGCGAATAGCATTCTTTGGATACTTCACGCACTTTTCGTCTATGTATCTATCTGGCTATCTAACCTCTTACGCCGCGGGTCGATAAATAAATAAAAAAGACCGGCGCCGGCTGGGATTCGAACCGTTGACCCTTTGATCAGCAGGCAGACGCGCTAACCACAGAGCTATGAAGGCTTTTTTTTTCTTTATTGCCGGCTTGGCACATAAACGTAGTTAAACAATCGCACAAAAATTGGAAGGTTAAAAGCACCCGGCACGACCTAGCCGGCGCACATGGTTTAAAAACTCTCAGGGCGACAAGGCTGTCTAACACTGGCATCCAGTCAGGCTGCTCACTCTGCGCTTTATACAATTCTCTTAAGTGAACAACATGCTCGATAAAGTAATCCCGCACGGGGCGAGCATTGGCGTCAGCATGTCGCACAGCCATCCTCGATTTCCACATGCTGTGCAGGGCCAAGGCCATCAACATGTCGTAGGGAACACCCCCTTCGCTTTCTACAGAAAGGAAACGGATGCCATAGGGTGACACTGGGAGACTCTTTTTAAAGTGCGCTGCATAATATCCCAGTGGAATACCGCATCCCAGCAATCCAAGAAAATATGATCGATAGTCTCGGGTTTCCGGCACAAGAGGCAGTTAATCGACCAAGGAACAAAAATGCCTTTTTCTTCAAGCCAGGGCTTAACGGGAAGCGTGCCGGTGTGCAGCTGAAAAAAGAAAGACTTCACGGCTGGCCTTACTGGCATCCGTTTAACCCTTTTGAGGACATCCTGGCCCGGGCCCTCACAGAAAAGAGACCGATACAAGGGCACGGGGAAGACCACCTCAACTAAGTCTTTGTACAGACGCTTTCGAGTAACTTCGCTTAAATACTCCAACGAAAATCGAACCCTGAGAAAATGAAAGGCCAAAATCACTTCGCGCAGAAAACCTTGAGCCCGCGTACATCTGACATCACTCGAGGACACAACAAACTCAGACAATGCATTACGGAGCCTAACTTGTAATACAGTCCGCAGAAAAGGATCCCTCTGATCCCGCAGGAACATAAATCTTGACACCACTTGCCGCAGAAACAGATGAGCCATGACCTAGCCCGCCACTTTTCACAGAGCGGAACAAATTTGTACGACCGGTGCGCTCCCACACCGACCCCCACACAAAAACCGCGAACACTCGGTGGAACTTTTGAACGCTGACTCTAGACATACACAAAGCCTGGAGCACGTACCAGACTTTAGCCACAATAAACAAATTACAAACTGTGGAGCGGGCAAACATTGAAAGATTTAGACCTCCCCACTTTGCCGTTTTATCCCGAGCCCTCTCGACTTCTTCCCTCCAGTACTCCGTAGAATCGCGGTAGTGCTCAAGCGGCACTCCGAGGTACCTGCCCGGCAAACAAGACCAAGTGACTCTTTCAAAAACAGCTGGTGTACTTTCCCAGCTACCGTGCCATAAGCCCACGCATTTATCCCAATTGATAACACTGCCCGAAAATTTACAAAAATTAAGTGCTTCTTTGACTACCTCGCAAACACTTTCTTTGTCGTCGCAGAAGACGGCAATGTCGTCTGCGTACGAAAGTACCTTGACTTCGCTCGACAACAGCCTGAAACCGCGTATTCTTTCATTGAAAAGAAGTTTTAAACAAAAAGGCTCTAAATAGAGAGCAAACAACAATGGCGATAATGGGCACCCTTGCCGTACCGAGGAGAGGACTTGAAAACTTTCAGTAACTTTCTTATTAACAATCACACTCGCAAAACACTCCGCGTAGGACATTTTAACCCATTCCACCAATAAAGACCCAACGTTCACGTGCTCTAAAATACAAAAAAGGACGTCGTGTACTACTCTATCGAACGCCTTTTCCAAATCAAGCTGCAACATAGCTACGCGACCCTCGAAAGCATCACAACATTCCAAGATACTTCTTGCTACGTGTATGTTAGTTGCAATCGTTCGCCCCTTGATGCCACATGTTTGGTGGGGCCCGACGATAGATTGTATTACACCTTGCAGCCTTCGCGCTAAGACCTTCATGACGATTTTATAGTCTACATTTGTTAGGCTAATGGGACGGTAGGACTTAACAGACAACAGTTTCGCGGGATCATCACTTTTGGGGATTAATACTATATGCGTTTTCCGGAAGGATGGAGGCACTGCTTTTCTATCGTACGCCTCCGTTATCGTGCGGTGCAGGACCTCAGCCACATCAGCTTTGAAAGCCTTGTAGAAGGCGGCACCTAAGCCGTCGGGACCGGGCGATTTGCCTGGAGGCAGTTCGTCAATAGCCTTCTCTATTTCTCCCACGCTAATCGGTGCCTCAAGGCCGGCTTTAATTTCGTCATCTAATTTTGGCATGAGTGGCAGAAAAACGCTGGCGAATCCTTCTTCCACGTGTCTGCGGCGACCCAAAAGATCTTGGTAATATTCCACGAAAGCGCGTTCGATGGTCTTTTTATCGCGAGTAACCACGGCCCCATGCTCTATTTCTTTTATTTCATTTTGCGTCGCATATCTTTTCTCATCCCCAAGTGAACGCTTCGTCGGCGTTTCACCCAACCACAGACGTTCGGCGCGGGCTCTTATCACGGCTCCTCTATATTTTTCGATATCGATAAGCTCCATTTTACTTTTAACTTCTTTTATTTCTCTCATGAACTTTCCGGGTTGCGCACATTCAACGCTTAAAAGAAAATCTAACTGACACTGTAGCTCTTTTTCTTTTTGCTTTTCCTGGCGGCGTAAGATACACGATCTTTCAATCGCGTTAATTTTGACTTCATCTTTAAAGTGCTCCCACAGTTCAACAGAGTTTCCCGACTCAGCCTCCAGCAATTTCCCAATGCTTTGTTTTACCCCGTCCATAAAAATCTCATCTCTCAGTAGTTTATCATTAAATTTCCACAATTCCCAGTTGAACTGCGTTTTTGTTTCTTTCGATCCGATTGAAAACATTACCAGGCTATGATCGCTGAAAGAAACGTGTTTGACTTCGTAGTTTTTGCACAGTGGAACCAGGGCTGCGGAGATATACGCTCTATCTAGCCTCGCGTGACTCTCGCGTTGGAAGTGTGTAAACTGGGGAAAATCTGCCTTCGACAAAACAAACCCGACGTCCTCTAAATTGCACTCCTGCACTAACGAGTTTAAAAATAAAGCACTCTGGTCCCGAAGCGGCGGCTGTCGCGCCCTGTCTTCTATTGCGCAGACGCAGTTAAAATCACCCAAAAAAATAACAAATCTTTCGCAGTTTAGGTAAAATGCAACGCGTTCAAAAAACATTCTCCTATCACTCTCCCGGTTTGGCGCATAAACGCAGATAGCTCGCCACTGCAACCCCGAAAAACAAAAATCACACACAATCAAGCGACCTGATTCGCAAACAATCACTGTTTCTTCCACAATTCCCAAAGAATTACGCAAAAAAAGAGCACAACCCCCTGATGTACCAACAGAGTGGCACACACACACATTAGGGAGTTTTAGCGAGTCGTTTTTCAAGCACACGGTTCCGAAATCACGAACGGTACAGCTCATCCGTTCCGTGAAACCGTACGTGAAATTTGACACACTTTAGCGAATCGTGAAAGTAGCGCGACCGTGTAAACGATGATGATGATAGGGCTTAACGGTGGCGCCATCTTCTTGTGAGCATGTGAAACATTCTGCAACGTGTAAATCCGTGGCGGACACCGTGGTGGCGGTGGCGGCTCGTGTTTCCGGCGTGCGACTGATGTAAACAAGACGGCCGATGCAACATTTGCCGGTCGGAATTTCAAGAACTGCGAAGCTAGATGGAGTAAAAAGTATCTAAACGACCATAAAGGTATGTGGTGTGTCTCCGTCATCCTGAACTTGAACGATCGTTCACGCTGTGTGCCGTCGAACCAAATCATTTCGTCTGCTCGCGGTCGCCACGGCAGCTAGTCTGCCCGCAGATCGCAAAAATTTACTAGCATGCGTTGTTTACAGCATTCACGATCGCTTACCATTGTGAGCAGTCCTCGAAATGATTTGGTTCAACCTCTCAAATGAAGCAGACTAACAGGACGGCAAATCTCCTCCCGCTGTCCTAAGCCTAACGCTCGGCTGGTCGGCGAGACCGAACCGACCGCCATCTTTGTTTTTACCCGAGTCGGGAACGGTGCTGGCTACGTTCCGGTGACGACTCCAGCGGCCGGAATGGGAGAAACGAACGAGAAGAGCCTCCCGACGTTCCGAACGACTCGCGCGCGCATGGGCAGGTGGCGTCGCCGATGCGTTGGAGGACGAACAGTTCGTGTGGAAACGACCTGCTAAAACTCCCTGATGAAAGGATGAGTTACCGTTTGGACAAACACCAGTCTGTGGCTGAACTCCTCGTCTTCGGGCAGCGTAGTCCCCGGCCGAAACCACAGCTCGGGGAGCCTCGTTGGATGTCCGCTACGCCACGCAGGACGACGGGGTGCAGTTCTCAGTGACATTGGACTTCCAGCCCCGCATCGCTCCGGGAGGGCCGTCGCAGCTGGGTCACAACCACAGTCCCTCTCCGGTGCACCACTCCCATGTGGGGGCGCAGTCTCATGGTGGCCAGGCACACTGTTCAAGAACCCCGTTGCCCCGGAGACCGCCGCCAAGCCGAAGTCGACACAGTCTACTGTGAGGTGTGCGGTGGCCGCGAACCCCACGCCTCAGGCGAACTGATGGACCTCAGTGAGGACGACCCATGGGACCAGTGGTGTGGGTGTGCGTGTGGGGGGTTTCCAGGCCAAACAAAGCGACGGTGTTCCCGAGCAGCCTAGCCGTACGTCTGAATTCCGGCGTACTTCGATTTTTAGGAGAGGGGAGTATGGCGCACCGTGCATTCACGAGGGCGCCCATCAAACCAATCTGGCCATCAGGTGCCGCGAGGCAGCTATGCAGTTGCCTCGCCTCAGACACGATCACATGGTCGTGTCGCCGCGGGGTCGATCGGGATCTCGAATTCGGCTCCCGACGTGCCGCTTTCTCTCCTAGCCACTGGATGGCGCTGCAGGCGCCCCATGGCGGGCGAGGAGAAACCTCCTCGCCCATCGGTCGATATAGTCGGGTAACCGGGAGGCAAAAGTCTCTTAGGACTTCGGCCGGGCTCAAGATAGGCAAGTGCAAGCAACTGCTCTCGGGCATTAGCGGGACACGAGGCCTGGTGGCCCTCTTTGTGTTTAGCTTTGGGCTTAACGTACGTTTGTAAATATTTGAGTAATGTCGCGTGTATTTGTAGTATAGATTGAGTGTTTTGTAGCGTTGTGTTTTTATGTACCAATAAACGGGGAGCGGAATCCCGCTCCCGTGAAAGAACCAGGCTGGACTCGGGTTGTTGACGGACCACGTGGGAAACGGCGTATCGACGGCGGTACGCGAATTCCTACAGAGTTGCGTAGTTCTTTTATTAAAACCAGAAATATGAAGCCCAATTCTAAATGCCCGCCAGTGCCGTGTGACGTAACCGTATACCGCAAGAGGTCGGGGCGGTCAGAAGAGGGGCATCGCCGGAAGTAAGGAAGTAATGTGAGCACTCTTCGTGCTTAGCGCGACCGCGTGTAATATTTTTTTATATTTTGTTATTCCCAGCGCCTCCGCGAGCGATCCTAGCAGAGAGAAAACTTTTATTAATACACCTTGGTCCGGTGCCCACGGATAGTTACCACTGCTCGCCCAGTACAGCACGTACACATCGCGACACTGTTAGCGCGAACACGGCATCGGCGCATTTTCGCATTTTGCTTCTAAATAGTATTAGCGAGCACGAAATGTTTTCGCTTACATTATAGAACTAAGTTAGCTCTTTCCGTAGCAACAATAACTTAGATGACATCCCTTGATTTCAAAGAGAAAAACTGAAAAAACCGGCGATCGCTTGTTCGCGCTAACAGTGTCGCGCTCTGTACGTGCTCTGCAAGGTTTCTTCTATTCGCTTTTCATCGCTGAACGTTGCTGGAAAAGTTGAAGAGGAGGAGTCAGTGAACTGACGCGATCAACTCCAATGCCTAGAAGGTGCTGTGTGAGGGACTGTCGCAGTGTTTCAGCAACTGAAGAAGACATCGTATTGCATGCGTTTCCAAGAGACAGACAAGAGAGAAACCGGTGGCTGGCTGCGGTTCCCGCATGACAACTATTAGATTCGGAGCGTAGGCGATGGATATTCGCAACTTTCAGCAATGGTGGTACCACGTTGTGACAATCTCGTTCCCTCCCTCCTGGGAGATAAACAGCACGATAAAGATTCTTGCCTGCGTCTCTCTCACACGGAATAATCTGGACAAGCTTGAATTTCGCGTTTATCTGACAGAATTCCCATTATACACACGCATCTAACCTCACCCCGTACCGATGTTCCACGTTGATAATCCAGATGACGGCCGTTTTAACAGGAGCCAGCGCGCCCCTTTAGGCCGTGAAAGTTGCGAATTCTCGTTGCACTTTAGTGATGAAGACTACCACCCTATGCAATATTTACTGAAACTTGAGGTCTCGATATGAGACCTCAACTGCAGCCTATATTTGCTATTCGCTAGAGGACAGGCATCTCCAACGCGGAGAGTGTCCGATGATTGGATGATCTCCGTGTCCGAACCTTCAGCTATGCGATCGGACGAGTCGTATGCTAGCTAATTTTTGCGAAGGTTCTAAAATTTATTTTTCAAAACTCGATAGACTGATGGCAAGCACTCGTAGAGTGGCTTGTACTCGCAACGCTTTCATGATTGACCCCCATCACGTCGATACACTGACACTTCCGATCTTGAACTTTTCAGCACGCAAACTAACCAACGTTGCAGTATAAAAAAAGCCAGTGGAACTGAAACTTCGTTTTCTACGATCTCTCGTGGAGAAGACCGGTATAACATAACAAAAAAAGTCTTAGGCGCGGTCGCGGAAAGCACGAGGAGTGAAACTCACGCGACTTCTGGCAAACCTACTTTTAGTGACGTCGGTCGAGGCCTTTTTTCTGACCACCCCGACATCTTGCGGTACATGGTTACGTCTACGCTGCACTGGCGGGAACTTTGAATTGGGCTTCATATTTCCGGTTTTTATAAAAAAAACTGTGCCACTCTCGAGTGAAAAATTGCTTGGGTGATGTACTGATGCACCATTCTAACGTCTAGCACGAAACAATTTTTTTTTTTTTTGGAGGGGCGTATTTTCGACATATACAATATTTTCGACAGTTAGTTTAGAAAATCATGGTAATACTTTGTAGTTCATATAAGGTGTTGTTCGAGTTTGAATTGGGAGTTATAAAAGCCAAGAAACAGAAGAGGAGTAAGATATGTATAGATCGAGCGCAGACTTACAACTGTAAGTTTAATGAAAGCAGCGAGAAACCACACCAGGTATCTCAAGAAACACTACATTATTCATCATCATAGCAAGCATGCCTGCAAAGGAGGCTGTATAATGCGTTTCTAGTGTTGTCTTTTTGTTGCATTTGTTAAATTGACAAAGCCAGCGCTCGATATATTCATCTACTCTCGTCTGTTTGTTGGCGATTTGATTCTTGCCAGTCATGCCATACGAACTTGCTCAACTCTGCTACACACAGATTGATGGACCTTTTGGCCAGAGCCTTACGCCTTTCACTGTACACAGTACATTTTCACAGTGCTGTTCGCCTGCTAACTCTGACATGAACATGCACTAATGACAACACGAAAAAAACCACCGATATCGAAACCGGCAAGTGTGCGAATAGAGCTATGTGTCTAGTGTTTTAGGATCCGTTTCGATCTACTTTCACAAGAAACAATAACATATTTGAAATTTGCTTGAAATACGTTTTTTATGTGTTACAGAGCAAGGGCTTCCTCGTTCAATGGAAGGGTCTACCAAAGTGGAAGAGCACACTGGAGCCACGCAGCCATCTGAACGCAGCATGCCTAGAAGAATTGGTGAACCCCAGTAAGCCAACACAATGCCGCTTGGACGCCGCAACCCACAAGCTACTTTTCGAGGTCCAAAAGAAGCTGTCCAACACAAAGAGGTGTAATGGCCTCATTAGAGTTGAATTTGACCTCGACCTTTTCCGTTGGATTTTTCACAAAAAGGGGTCGAAAATAGATGGAGGGTGGTTGTTATGCGACGAGCCTGATTTCGAGCGCATGAGATTGCCCAGTGGGTGGTACGTTCGCGAAACCAAGTTGGGTGGTGCTGTACAAATACAGTTTCCAGTAAGAGTTAAGGGCAGTGTCCGGCGCCCGAGGGCTTCCGGAGCGTTTGTAAACGGATTTCCGCAAGAGTGCTTGCACATTTACTTCCTGGCGAGAGGGGTCACCACAGAGGCATAATGGGGGACACGAGCGAACATGGCGTCGTTGTCAAACTAGATGGATGCCTAATGACAATGACTTTAACCAACAAGCTTGTCAGGCAAATTCACCACGAAAAGGAGCTGCTAGAAAACTCGTACGTAAAGACAATTGAAGGGTATTGTCCTTGCGTTGTTTCTTCCCCTGGTATGAATGAGGTTTTAGAAAAAGGTTGCGGTCTCTGTGCACAACTGTAGAGAGCCAGTACAAAAAGCTTAAGACACGCGACAAGCCTACCTTTTTGCTGCGAGAACGCAACTTAGCCATTGGCAATACGGTTGATGTTCGTGCTGAAGGGGGTGCCGAGGGTCAGAGCGATTGCGTGACTAGTGAGACATTGATTGGAACTATACAAAACCTATTAGACAAGAAAACGGTGGAAAATGAGCAACATAAGGCAAGAATAGGTTCTTTGACTAGTGCAGTTGAATCTGGGCAAGCTCAAATCAAAACTCTCACTGAAGAAATGTCGCGTGTGGTTCCCGATGATAATTTGAACCGGGGAAAACGAATTGGGGAAGGTTGTAAGAGAACGGATAAAAGAAAACTTGAGGTTCTGGCAAACAGTGCAGACAGCAAGCTTGAAGCCTTGCTTTCCAGCTTTGGGTTAAACCTGAAAGCCATCTCAGTTGAAGATGGAAGAGGTATTACGCACCGGATTCTTTACCGGAGGATGCAGAACCCGCGCTGGTTCAATCGATGATCCAGGCGCCATTTGACGGCAGCCGAATAACCTCTTTTCGGGATTTAAGCCAGGCCGACCAAGCCATCGTGCGTGACGTTGCTACTCTCTTAGATGAGCACAAGTGCAGCAATAGCTTCTGGCAGGAGCTGGCACGAACCGTTAAAGGGCTGCCATCAGTAAGCCTGCTTAACAGCTACAGGGACATGTTGGACGAGCGCTTTGAGATAGTAAAAACTCCAGGCGGGGCAGCGGGAGCGCAGGTGTCGTTTTTGAAAGAGCTTGACTACGTCATAATGGAAATGGCTAAGGAGCAGAAAAAGACACTACTGGAGCTTAGTGCTACCCCAGTGCTCGTGAAAATCGAAGGCGATGGCTCCAGGATCAGTAGCCAGACGTCGTGGACAACGCTATCCTTTGTGGTTATTCAGCCAGGAAAAAACTTCAAAATCCCAAGCTACATCGTTTGTTGGCCCTTGTTTCCATGTCCGAGAACTATCTTTCCCTACGGGAGTCGTTTCGCCACCTCATTGAGGATATAAATCACGTAGCTGAGAGCGGGCTTGCTGTTGTCGGAGGCGTAGCTATTCCAGTCAACATATGCCTCGGATCGGACCTTAAGTTTATCTTAATTGTGATGGGGCTTCAGGCGGCATCGTCGAAATATCCGTGCCCCTTTTGCATCGCCGATGCCAAAGACAGGACGAACCCCGCCTTGCCTTCTCGGCACTTTAACTCTCCACCCCTTTCCAGAACTTTGCAAAACTTGAAAACAGACTGTGACGCCCTGTCGCACGGTGTTCAGTTTACAACACTTTTCACTATTGAACCGGAGTTCGTAGTACCGGACACGTTGCACATGTGCTTACGTGTAGTGAACAGACTTCTAGACAACTTAGTAATAGAAATGGAAGATTTTGATTGCGAAGTGAAAGTTCGTAACCCACGCGCGAATCCTGATCATCTTGCTAAGTTTGTGGAACTTATAAATGGCTG
>JAZHYW010001008.1:0-12446 GCA_037355805.1 Ixodes ricinus | reverse complement strand
CTATATGCCATGCTCTATAAAACAGGTCTTGAAGAATTTTGCAGAGACACGCAATACAATAAACGGCCCGGTACCGTAAACTGTGTTATCTTGAGCGTCATCGTGTCGCTTGTTTGAACCAGAATGACGCCGAATATTAGTACCTAACTAGTCATCTGTAAAAGAAGTGAAATAAGTTAGACGATAGAAATATACAATATCTTAACTCAGTGTGCTGTTCGGTAGGTTAAAGCTAAGTGACACCTGACGTGCCATGCTCGAAATAAAATGTGTCGGTCTTTTTTCTAGATTTTGAAGAAACCGCCATTTCAAGACTTGGACAAGCGAACACCCATGCATGCCCTGAAAATGCACTTTCTGGAAACTGTATTATACAACATCGACCTTTTTAGCTACGAGGGCTGCTTGAGCGCACCTTCAATTAAAAATAGGAAAAAACCTGTTGTAATAACAACTCAGGGGCCTGATGAAAGCTTGTACCTAAAAGAACTAGAGAAGGACGAACAGTGAGAACTTTTTAATGTCTTAGTGTTCATTCTTTTATTCTTTTACTGCAAGTGCGTTCCTCCCAATTTAGCCTTTATTCCACTGACAATAAATAAGTCAGGCACGGTTATTTTGCATAGACTGTCGCGTGTTTCAAACTACGAGTTTGCTTACTGAAGATATTTTGAGCACGAAAACCCTCCACCACCAAGGCCCATCCCTTCAGGTTGAACGCTTTCATGCAGGTAACGTAGCTGTCACAAAAGGAAAGGGAAAGAGAAAAAGATAGAGAAAATCCAGCACGGCGATAGGTTTTCACCTTGCAGTGCTAGGCATAGACGGTTGTACATATACCTGCCTTAGGTAACTGTCCGGCGCTCCAAATGCAGGAACCATCAGAATGGCGCTCTTCAGTTTGCCTACCTGTGACACAAGAAGACCAATAAAAATTTAAAGTAGTCAGATCCTAGCTGTTATGTTGGCTCACCTCGTCAAATAATGTTTGTCCAGTCTAAGCGAGGTCAATGAAGCACAGTGAAGCGTACACATGAGTGGCCCGCGGCCCACCAAAGCTCTTTTTTATTCCGTCGTGAAATACTGCGTCTACGACGAGGCAGTCAATTGTAGTGGTGCCTGCACAAGCGCCAATGAGCGGTTCTGCCAAAATGTCATTCAAAGCCTCCTTGAGCTTCCTGAACTTGTTCATACGTATTCGCATAGCTTCGACCTGAAGTTGGGATTGGGCTAGAAAGAAAAAGTTCTTCAATTTGCCTGCCTCTTGGAACAATTCCACTTGGACTTGTATACACTTTACCAGGACCTTAGTGCAGTTCCTTATGAAAAAGTACTATACGGAATCGTAAGCAAGAAATACCAGTCGCAGCGACGAAACCGATTGCTCCTCAGCGGAATGTCCCATTGATGTGACAAAGACTGCGAGAGTTCCACTATTATGAACCACTCTGCTTCGTTGAAGAACAAAGCCAATCCTATAACTGCCGAAAATGCATGCACGAGATGTCATCCATATGCGGCTGACTGTCGTGAGCTATGTGTCTGTGGCAAAAAGTCCGTGGTCATTTCGAATACCTCCGATTTGCGGAAGAAAGCGAGCAGTTTTGTTGGGTTTTGTAATCATGATTGTGAGGTTGGTGATTAGCTTTACTCGCCCGACGCCAAGGACCACGAGCATCAAAGCCCTAGAGAGAGTATCAGAAAAGTTCCTGATTATGTACGCGAAGCGTGGCTAAACAATGTCTCGAGAAAGATGTAGAGAAGACACCAACTGAACGAGTAAAACGTGTAGCGAGTCTTCAAGGTGAATTTCGCGTTTCTCAGCGAATTTCCCCGAAACTTGTGAATAAAGAAGGAACCGTACGGTCGACAGAAGACTGCGTAGGGGCGGAACGTTGCACCATCATGGAGGTCATTCTCTTACCAGCCGGGAACCAGAAAAATCGTTATCTAAAAGAAGATAGGAAACACGCGTTTAACGTCAAACGTTCTTTGGCTATTTGCTTCGGATTTCGCGAAGCCGCATTTCGTAAAGTGGCATTTGGAAAGCCCTTGCCTGTGACGTCACATGACAGATTCCCCACTAGATTTACAGGTAAAAGTGATATCACTTGACGTGCAGAGTTATGTTTACCCGCTAAATTTAGCGGGAAAAGTAACGTCACGTGACCTCAGCGCCAATTCAGTTTCCATCTTATATTGATGTCACATGACTTCATGCCACGTGACCTATGCACAGATAGATTCATTTTCACTGCTGAATTTATCGAAATAATTGACGTCACGTGTCATGATGTCACGTGACCTATACTCAAATTCGGTGTTCGGTATCCGCTAAATTTAGGTGGAAAATTGACACGTGTCCGACCGCTGCCCGTCATTTCAATCAATCAATCAATTTTATTTCCTCTCCATCTGAGAGGGGAAGGCAGGGAAAAAAAGCATCATGTCGCTACTTGACGAAGCCCCCGCGTCCCCTTTACATCCG
Source organism: Ixodes ricinus (assembly GCA_037355805.1). Lineage (NCBI taxonomy): Eukaryota > Metazoa > Arthropoda > Arachnida > Ixodida > Ixodidae > Ixodes > Ixodes ricinus. The sequence goes on along the minus strand of JAZHYW010001008.1, from coordinate 9,958 downwards.
CAGAAGAAACACAACATATGCGTGAAAGAACAATGTAACATATATAATGACAGCTAATGTAGTGCTTACACAGGACAGTGGTGTCAATTATATACAGTGTGAAGGGTTAAACAAGGTAAACATAATTCAGAGTAGCACACGCTTGCTCCGAGAGTTTAGTAATGAGCACATTACAATGCACATTGACTTTCAAAACTATATACGCAACTGCCTCTGCACCTTCAAAACATGACAACACCTATTCAATAGATCACTCAAATAGGTCACGAATTTCCTTTTTGCTTGATTTAATGATTTAAAATTTGTTAATTATCTTTTTTAATTAGTGGAAATAGACATGTGGTTCCAATTAGAAAGCTACTGAGCGTTATCGAAGACCACTAAATCAGTCATTTTGAGAGACTTTGAGCGCGTGAGAAGAGTAGCTACTACTCTTCTCACGCGCTCAACGTCTTCTGAAAATGACTGATTTAGTGGTTTTCGATAACGCTCAGCAGCTTTTTTTTTTTACCACTCGTGGAGCAGGTACAAGCCTAGCGGTTGCGGTAAGGCGCCCGCGCGATTTTTCCTCCTCTTATCGTAGCCCCAGCCTTGTACCTGCTCCACGCGTGGTAACTTTAGTGCGCTACTACTTTTCTCGCGCGCTCAAAAGTCTTTCTTTTACGTATATACAGGGTGTTTTATGAAAAGTGGACAGATTCGATATTGCGAAAACTATGCGTCGCAACCCGTGGTCGCAACACAAAAAGGCTTGTGTCGTTTTGGTCCTGGGGCCTATTTAGGAAAACTATTAAAGTTCGGGATAATTAAGTTATTAATTATTTTCGCGTAATTAATTGTTTTAAATATTGAGTTTAAGGGCATGGTTTCAATTAGAATCTTGCTGAGCATCATCGAAAATCACTAAATCAACAAATTGCAGAATGATAGAAGGCACGCACGGTATTTTACGGCTTTCTGAGAAACGCCACAACTTCGACGGATTTTTAAGTTTCGGTTTCGGTGACCGCGCTCGCGGCGCGGCGCAAGCAGCTAAGCGAAGTTTCGTATTGTATATAAAACTTTTATTTTAATAAATTTGTTTTAGTTTTTTAAGTTCGTTGAAACTTTTTATTGTTTTGTTTTGCCACTGTTTTACTAATAATGTTACGTAACTTTTTATTTCCGCATTTAATATGCATTTCGATAAAGCCTTGTAGAAGCCAATCCAATCCACTCTGAACCTGCATTTCGGCCCGAAAGTCTCTTGCGTTTCGTGGGTCTTTTATTTTTACGTAGAACTCATATTGACCCGATATGCCGCATCCGAGAATGAAATTAGCGACTAGTAAGTGGCGAGGCACCACGCGAGCAGGAATGAACAGCCCTGGAGGTCGTGGGCACGGCTCAATCGGCTCTGTGCTCGGTGCTGCTGTGCCAAGGTAAGCCCTTTGTCTCTGCGTCCTTCTAAGCTTCCGTTCTGGAATCTCCTTAATTTCCTTGCCCGCGTTTGCCCAATCGCGTTCGAGAAATGTATTCTGACAATTACGGACCTTATGAACAAACACTGGCAGGCAGGCAGCATACCACAAGAGTGGAAACATGCGAAAATCACCTTTATTCCTAAAGCAGGTAAAAAACTCAACACTGAGAATCTCCGCCCTATTTCACTAACGTCATGCCTAGGCAAACTAATGGAGCATGTCATCCTCACCAGACTCCAAAACTATGCGGAGGACATAAACCTCCTACCTGAAACAATGATAGGATTCAGGGCTCATCTATCTACCCAGGACATACTCTTGCAGCTAAACAAGGATATAATCGAAGCTGAAAAGGGAACTGGAACCAAAGCAATATTGGGGCTAGACCTTCATAAAGCTTTCGACAACATCTCCCACAAAGCTATTTTGACAAACCTGTCAGAAATCAACCCCGGGAAAAGATGTACAACTACATCCGATCCTTCCTTACTAACAGAACAGCAGTGATAACGGTCGGAACAATAGAGTCTGCCCCATTCACACTAGGAAGCAAAGGAACACCGCAGGGCTCCGTCCTGTCCCCTTTCCTTTTTAACCTCTCCCTCATCAAAATTCCCCCAAAATTGGCAGAAATACCAGACCTTCATCACACCTTCTATGCAGACGACATCACGCTTTGGGTAACCAAAGGATGTGACGGCTACATAGAAGACACACTCCAAAAAGCAGTGGACATTATTGAGGCATGCGCATGGGAAGCCGGCCTAACTTGTTCAGAGCAAAAATCTGAACTCTTTGTGATCAGACACAAACCAAGAGGAAGGAGAACTTTAACTTCTTTTCCACAAATGAACATCTATGTCAATGGACGATCCGTCAAAGAGGTTCAAACTATGAGAATACTAGGGTTGTATCTACAAACGAATGGAAAGAACAATGCTACACTCACTAAGCTCAAATGCACGGTAGAAGCGACGGCGCGATTAATCCGTCGCATAGCTAATCGAAGGCAAGGGGTGAGGGAACAAGATCTGTGCCGACTAGTGCAGGCCTTTGCGCTAAGCAGGATACTCTATGCCACCCCTTATCTCAAATTTGCGAAAGCAGAAGAGGACAAATTGGATAGCATGATACGGCAGGCCTACAAAGCCGCCTTAGGACTCCCGCTAAATGCCTCAACCGAAAGGCTTCTGAGGTTAGGAATACACAACACCTACAATGAACTGAAAGAAGCCCATTTAATGGCTCAAACTGCGAGATTAGCCATTTCCAAAACTGGCAGGAGTATTCTAACCAGGCTTGGCATTAACTATCAACCTAGTAATAATGACACTAAAGTAGACTTGCCTCGCGACTATAGGGCAGCCCTACTAGTCAAACCACTTCCGAAAAACATGCACCCGATACACCATGAGGGCAGAAGACAGGCACGAGCCAAAGCCTTACATGCTAAATACGGACAGCGCAACGGAATAATTTATGTGGATGCAGCACAATACAAACATACAAATGCCTTTGCAATTGTGGCTATGAACGAGAACGGTGACCACATCGTCTCAGCAACCATCAAAACCAAATCTTCCGAAACGGCAGAAGAGGCAGCTATAGCCCTCGCCCTAGCTCACTCCCAAGGCAGTACCATTTTTAGCGACTCTAAAATGGCTATCAATAATTTCGCAAAAGGGCGAATTACGAACACCTCCCTCAAACTCCTAAATGCCACCAAATTCTCACCTAATTACTCCGAACTGATATGGGTCCCAGCCCATTCGGGGAATCCGGGAAACGAGACAGCCCACGATAAAGCCCGAGGTTTCGTCGACCGGGCAGTGGATGAGTCTGGCTTCCTGAATCCCACGAAGGACTCCATGATCACATATCATGATCTAACCAATCATTTTAAACTAGAAGAGAAGAACTTCCTACTGAAAAAACCATTTGGCACCTATATGAAAGTAAACGGGTCTATACCGGTAACAGTTTAGCCATACCGGTCACCAGTTTGTCAGCGGTCGCCCGTATGGCTCAAAGGGGTCCCCGTATGAGCCATAACGGTCACCTATTTGGGCGAACAGGTAACCCATTTGGCAAACGGGTCACTCGTCTGCGCAAATGGGCAACTCGTTTGGGCAAAGTTGCCGCACGTTTGCTCAAACCGGTAACCATGTTGCACAGGCCGGGTTGCCACTGACCGTCAAACTGCACCGATTTAATCAAACGGCTGTCCGGAGCCCGTTTGATACTGAACGTACAGATCGGCGGCATGGATACGCCTGTTTGAGCCGTGCCAGCCATAAGTTTCGGGAAGGCCGGGAGCGCCTGTTCATCGATTTTTAATCGTCCGCGTAATGCCGGTAATTATATTTATATTTTGATTGCGCTGATGTTCGCTTATACTGCAACAACAATAGCTTTTTTTTACATAAACATGCAACGTTGCCGAGCCGATATTTTTGACAGAACTTTAAAACTTTGGCTTTCTTTGTTGCCTCAATTTACTTATTCAGCTCGAATCTCTCTCGCAGGGGACGCGACCGCGTGAAAGAATATACTTCTAGACTCCGTTTCGCCTCGATTCAAGACTCAGCGAAGGTAACGCGCGAACGCGTGGCTGCACAGAACATCGAGCAATGCGAGAGCATGCCCGCTGTTGCAGCAGTCAAATTACATGCTCAGCTGGTGCGCTTTCTTCGCTCGGGCGCAAGCCGAGCTTCAGAGCCGGCGCGCGCCGTTTCCAGCGTCTGTGTTCAGCGTACTGAAGAAATTCGCCTGCTTTCCGAGGCTGCAAACGCGGCGCGGTCAGCTTTTGTGGCAAAATCGAAGAGAAGAGGAAAGCGCGTGTACAGCGCTTGGTGCACCCTCTCCCATAACATTGACTGCAATAAAAAAAACAAAAAAAACTAGCCGCAAATTTTCTTTTTCTGATCTTTTTTTTTATAGAAGGGTGGGGGTACGCGTTTCGGTGTCCTTCGCCCTGACCTCGCCACGTCCCTCTCTCTTGTCACCTCTGTCACGTGCTGTCACGTGCACCCGCAGCAGCCGCAAGCTACACGCTAATAAGAATGCAGAGGCTACATCCACGCGCGGGGACGTAGCCAAGTCGGGAGGAGATAAGGCTCCATCCACGCAAAAGGTCACGTGACTTAAAATATAATGACATAATTTGTTTTTATGTACATATTATGCTTTGTCAAAAGTAAATATAGGATATAAAAATAAAGGTTTCATTTTATTGTTGTCTTAAAGTTAATATGTCACGTGACCTTACAAATTCTTAGACAATTTATAGTTTCTTTTTACTGTTTTCTAAGACTAATAGCAAATATCATGCGTCATAAAAATAGTATCAATAAATATCTTTATAGTTATGTTGTCCAGGAGTCAAACACACGTGGGGTGGCGTGCGTGCCATCCGTGTGTGCGTGCGGGCGTGCCCGCACGCACGCACACATGGGCTAAGGCCCCCGGGGCCTTTTAGCCCATGTGTACATCGCTGCCGAGTCGAGGCGAGGCGAGGCAGTGAGGCTGGTGAGGCTTCGTCGTGTGTGTGGTTGGCTTGGTTGTGCATCGAAGGGCACAAGTGCGAGCACACTGCTCCGTACGTTCTTGACTTGCGCGCACGCTCGCAATCTCACAAAAATTGTGAGAAGGGAAAACATGCATTAGTCCCAGTAATAACAAACATACTGAGAGCATTCAATCGAGAAAACTTGGTGAAAAATTCCAGAAACAGTTTATTCCATGACAAATTAAACAGTAGCCGGTGCACAGATGCCACTCGTCCACGAGATCACCGATGAACACGAAGCCCTTCTTGCGCAAGAAATCTTGCAGGAGCCCAGTTCACGTCTCTGTGCCGATCATTCAGCGCCTGGATCTCGGCACTCTGACTACGCTGACACTCCAACGAAGAAAACTTGTTCTCCCGCCTCGGAAGGACGGAAGAAAAGGCGATCTGCATCGTCGGACTGCGTTCCAAGATCTGAGCGGCCAGCCGACGGTATTTGTCAACGTGCGCGCTGGCACAAACGCTGGTGCATGTTTGTGCCAAAATCGAGCAGGGTGTCAGACACCTTGGAAAACAAAGCCTCGATCCTAATGCCACTAAACACCCGCACTTCGACAGCCACACGGTTATTCGATGGGAAATACTAAGACAAATATTCCACAATCGAATCCCTGACAACCAAAAATCGAGGCATATCAGAAGCGCGACCGTGCTAATACACAAAGGGCCAACTCCTTGACCAAGAAAACAAGAAAAAAAAACGCTTCAGGGAAATTCAAATCCGTTTGGGGATGACCAGGCAGGAACAGCCGTCCGCGCACGGCAGGAACGACAGGAGCAATGGCCGCCGAGCACATGGCAAAACAATGGGAGGCAAGTTGGTTGATTGCTGCGTGGACGGAGACAACGGAGAGAAGGCCCGAGAAGAACCGAAGAACTGCCTCCGTCCACGCAGGAAGTGACGTAATGCGCCGGAAGTGACGTAGTGCGTGGATGGAGCCTTATCTCCTCCCGACGTGGCTACATCCCCGCGCGTGGATGTAGACACTCCTACTAAGAATTGAGATCCGGAAGGGCGCGCCTCAGCAGCCGCTTTTTTCTTTGTCTGCTTGTTGTCCGTTGCAGTTCGAGCTTGGCTCGTCCTACCTGCTTCGGTCTGTCGCCTTTCCCTGCGGTCTTATTAGGATGTCTCTCGACAACGTATTGGATGTGCACCAAAGCTATCAGTGTTCGAAAAGTCCTACGCGTATATCGGCATCAAGCGATTCTTCAAAGAAGTCAGGAATTCTTCCGGTTTGGTGGGGTTCGGCAAAGGACAGCTTGTGCGCCGCATCGTGTTGAAACTTCAAGGAGCCTTCCTTCTCGTTTTCGTGTTTGTGTGGTTGTCCTGCTTTGACCGTGTTGACATATATATCGGATTACATCTTTCAAGTCCGCTCTAATTATGGTAAGTGCACTGCAACCTATTTGTTTATAACGATTGACCGTTCTTCTACGCGTATACTCTTCTTCGCGGCAGCCGGGAGAATAATTTTGCCGAAAGTCTACCATTATAGTCTAGAATTACCTCGGTTCTTTTTTGCTTTGCAATCTTTTCAGTTGTATAAAAGAGTGCCTCTTCACATTTGACAGACCGCTTGCACGTTTGTACTTGTTTACGGAATAGGTTGTAATAAACTTCTAGGAGAATCGAAAACAATATTTTGTGTCTGTTTTCCTGCCCATTTTCAAGCACCTTCGGGAGCACATTTTTTACGTGTTTCCTGCATGTTATAAATAGGTTTATGAGTTTCGGGAGGTCTTAAATAAGTTTAAGGTAACCAACCTTCCAGACGATACCCATTTAGGGCTAGCGAATAATTTGCCTTTCCGAATGGCGCGTTCAAATGTGTGGTCACGTGTCAGGTCGACCGGTCACCCGTATCAAACGAGCTACCCGTATCAAACGGCTACCGTATCAAACGGCTGCCGTATCAAACGGCTACCGTATCAAACGGCTACCGTATCAAACGGCTACCCGTATCCCATAATCACGTTTGATCCGAACGGGTCGACCGGTTTGCCACCCGTTTGATTCAAATGGGTCGACCCGTTTGAATCTCAAATGGTTTTTTCAGTAGGGTTTCCCCCTCCGCACAAAAGTCTGACTAAAGAACAGGAGGTTACGTGGCGTCGTCTCCAGACGCGATCGTTACGCACCCCTTCACTCCTCGCGCAGATTTACCCTGACCAATACAACCCAAACTGTAAACACTGCGGCCAACGAGCCAACTACGACCATATCTTGTGGGATTGCAAAATAGAGCCACCCCCGGGTGACCTACTTACAAATCCTTCTCTCGAGCGGTGGGAGACCGTGCTGGCCAGCTCTGACGCCAGAACCCAAGTTCTGGCGGCGGAGTGGGCTGACAAAGTCGTCGAGGGCTATGTACTCCCGACCTCTTATAGCACCAAGCTCTTTTCGACGAATAAACGTTTTACAATCAATGATAGTTATCTCCCGTTGGCGATCCATCTCTCCACGCGCTTTTCGTCAAACCGCCCGACGGCTTGCGAGTTAATCGCGAGGCGGTCGACCTGGCGGACGTTTTATCGTACGCGGTTCGTTTTTCACGCCTTGCTTCGTCCGCGTCAGCGTCACTTCGCGTCGGCACGCATCGCTGCGTACCGATATCTGTCCTGGCCAGGTTTCTTTGTCGGCCAGCGCGTCTTATTAGGGAGTTGTAGTATAGTTTTTCTTTTCCGCTAGAGTAAAGCAATACGCACTCCGGAGTGCATTTCGGACGAAATGGCTATACGCACTCCGCTAAACTCGTATAAAACGAATGGTCACAACGAGTTTTCTAAGCGATTTAAGGTGTCCGCTTTGTACGCAAGTGGACGCAAGTTCGATCCGCGGTGGGCCTACTTTTTGTTTCTTTTTTCTCGAACATTTTGTTTTGTCGAGGCATTTGGCGATATTTACGACATTTCTTTTTTGCGGTGATGATGTCCCGGAAACTTTGCAGAACTAAATGGTATGGGACTCCCTTTCCGGAGGTGCGATCGGGGACAGCTGGGCTTGGGTTGCCGGCTGGACGCCGCGAAGCGGCGTTTACTGGTTAAGTTTTGTAATTAGCAGCCGATACTGTCGCCGCGAAGCGGCGTGAACGCAGGCGGTGGGCTGACTTAACCAACACCTCCTAGAAGAGAAGGCCAGAGCGCTCCGTGTGGTTACGTCACAATGGCGGAGGAAGGAAGTCCATAGCGCTACTACGTGAGAAAACATTTGTGGCATCGACCGCATCGACGTGAAAAAAAACGTTTATTGTCGAGCGGCGCGGGGTGTTCGTGAGCGTTTATCTGACATTAATATATGCTTTAAAAGCGCAGTATTGTACAATTTATTACATACATAATATAAACATAATTTACAACGCGCTATCAAGATTGAAAGTACTAATTTTTTATTTATGATTATCCACGTAACCGCGGGACTACGTGCAATCCCGCAGATCCCCACACTTTTCGAATGAACCGGTCCGCTGCGACGTTATCTTCCCTCGTACGGGCTCCGATTCTGAGACTTTGAGAAGGGAAGGAAACCGAAAAAAATCCGGTCATCGCTGCAGGGAGCGCACGCGAGCAAGAGATGGGTCGACGACGTTAAGCTGGTTAAGCCTCCCACACTGCTGCCGCCCGCTGCTCGTGTGTGTTGTGTGTGTGTATGGTTCTTTTGATCCTTCCTGTGGTTTCTTGATCGTCACCACAGTCTCGGGTAGTTTTTTTTTTGTGTTCGCTTGATACTACGGCATTTACGTGGATTCGCGGAACAAGTCCTGCTACGGTTTGAGTGACATATGTGGCAACCAGCCAACGATGACACTGGTCGATTATCGATAGACCTCTCTTTCGACAGAGAGAGACCTAAAGTTCGTGTTCAAATGTTTTCGCCACGGCTATTGCGGGACATGTGGATACGATCGACAGGTGAGTAACAACTTATTTACGGGCTTTATTGGTCATGTGGGACGCGAGTAAAGTGCTGCTGTCGGGTTGTTTTTTCGTTTTGTTTTTCGTGACAGAATGGCATCTTGTTCGCCGTTATCCGTGTGCGGTTGCGTCGACATTTGTAAATATGCGTGGTAATATTCTAGTTTTCACTGGAAGGTGAATAAGTTTGTGATTATACAAAGTGCGTTGTTTGTGCTTATGTGTTTATTTATACTAATGCTATTTTATTGCCTTTACCGCTTTTATACTAGAATCTTAACTGTATTTAAGGTAATATAATTATTGTATACAAAATCAGATATTTTGTTCTAAGGCAGCTCGAGCCCATAGGGAGAAGTAAATTAGTTGACTGTAAATAGTAAATTTAGTACCCTTGCCACGCGGAAAAGTTAATATATTTTCATTAAATGATATGGGACTTAATCAGCTCGAGGTCTTGAGTGATTATATGGGCGTCGCAAGCTGATTTGTCGATCCCATAATGTCATTCGATCGAAATTACATTACTTTTGCCGTGTGGCCGAGGTATGATGCAAGAATTCAATGACTGCACGCGATAACATCGCTTACATGATCGTAAGTGACACTTGTCTAGCCGTGTCCGCGTTGACTACGTCTACCTGATTTTTAACTGTGATTTGTTTTGCTGTGTCCAATCACTGCGTGTCTCGCCATTTTGTCGAAGTATTTCTTTGTAAAATATGCATTCCTACAGCAATTATTGCGTGGCTCAATGTTTTCTCCTATACGCCTACCCCGTACCATTTCATCCCGATTATTTAGCGGTGTAATATTTTGCCCGTGTAATAAAATATTTTCGAGACCCGTTTCTATGTGCAGCTTTCATTTTAGCTAACAAGACACGCGTATCTGACTAAAAGCGCGCTACGACGGTCAATCCACGCGCGTTGCCTTCGCTTCGCCGCACGCCCCCGATGGCCTTCCTTCGCGACGTCACGAGAAGAACGCTACGGCCTTGTCTTCTAGGAGGTGT
>JAZHYW010001007.1:0-34738 GCA_037355805.1 Ixodes ricinus | reverse complement strand
TTCCACGTGATTAAATTCAAGCGTACATATGCAATTGCCATCGCTACATTTGTATTCTCCTGTTAAATGGGGTTTCTGTTTAGCTTGGCGTCTCCGGCTACCATACAAAGGAATAAACGCAAAAGCGTGCAGTGCTTATGGCATCACTGCGTTAACGATGCTTACCGATGCTAGTCAACATCAGTTTTACATCCACACCAGAACCAGCTCAGCGACGTACAGAAGGAGCCGAGGGCTCACGCTGGCATTACGTTGGAGTATAAAAAAGAGTAAATCCGTTGATGCTCCGACATAGCGTTGAGCCACACGCTCAACCCATCTTTACTTCGTTGCCACTGAATTGTGGATGAAGATTAACTTTGCGTTATTTAGCTTCGGGCGGTTTAAGCCGTGTTATGAGATGCCTGTGTTCGCTTTATTAATACGTTAGCATTAGTACCCACATGACTGGGAAAAGCTGACGGCGTCCGTCTGTAGGCAGAGCAGTGCAATTAGAAGCGAACCAAGTAGAGATGAGGAGAGCTTTGAATTACAAAGGCGAGAGGAAAGCGATGTTACGAGGAGGAAGCCAATGCGCGGGCGGACACAAGGACGAGTCTAGACTTGTATGTGTGCGGAGCACCCATGTCTTGGTTTGTGCTACAAGTTGTAGTGTGAACCAAGTACCAGCGCTGGATCGAGTAGGTGAAAAAAAAACGAAAGGAAAATTCCTCGGTGGGTTTTTGTGCAATGCGGTAGCGTGACCTTGGAAAACACCATACACGTCCCCCTGTGGGAAACGCTAAAACTGACCCCGCAACGATGCCAAAATGGAGGCATCAGAAATAGGGAAAGCAAAAGAGAGAACGAAAAGAGAAAGCCAAAACAGAAAAGTGAAGGGGTCAGCGTAAGCGTTTCACAAAGGGAAACGTGTGTGACGTTTCACAAAGTTTAATGCATAACGGATTCCCTAAGGATCCACCAAGGGATCTCTTTTCCCCTGTCAGGCACCGTGTATAACTGTTTCTCCAGACCTGGAGGTGCGAGCGCGCCCGTAGGAAGCGACCTTTTGTTAATACACCGATCATGAAGCGCCGCTGCAGAGTTGGATCATTCTCGAGCCATGTTTGTTTACAAGCTTGAGTCAGCATCTGATCAAGCGCGGTAACAAAATATATAAAAAAACACAAGTTTAAAAGACATAAAAATATGCAGCTCGCTTTTCCTATAAAGAGGAGAAGAGTGCTGTAATTGTAGCTGTCATGTTATTGTTACATTTTACAGTGATAACTGTTATGGGTTCTTCGGACCACTGGAAATGACGTCGGTTGCCGTTACAGTTGAACCGGCATTTGTTGTTTTTGTTGTAGTATTTCTTGTAGTAGAGTAAAAGGTGTATGATGTCCGCTGTCGATATTGTCCAATGCTCCAAAGAGTTCACCCAGGCAGCGTTTCCAGGATTCCATCCTGGATCCTCTGCGTGAGAATCTGGCGCGTTACAAGAGAACAACGCCACAACCTTGACAATCCTCCGCGTGGTCTTTTAATAAGCACACGTCTGCTTACGGGCGAAGTGTAGCGACCGCTAGATCGCCACAGTCGCTACGACGTCGCCACAAAATTTTGTTTTAATTCCTAATTATTTTTTTTAATTTAATCGAAGTTTAATATTAGGTTTGACGAAAGTACGGTAAAAAGCAGCAGAGAGCGCGTATTGCTGCGCCGCCTGCTACCGCCGCGCTTGGTGTGAGACGCTTAAAGACGCACGGGCGGCGACACTGGAGCGTTTCGCCATTCGTTCCGGGGAGCACTGTGAGGTCCGTGCTCGGGAGAACAAAGCCCTGAGACTTCGCCGCCAAAACCCTATGCTGTCTGGGTGCGAAGCGGATGGCCAACAATCTTTGGCGTGACGTGCCGCAGCCATCGCTGTAGCTGCACAGTAAATTAACGCAGAACTCCTCATTTTGTTTTTCAAATTGTATCCTTCAATTAAAGTTTTCTAGCACAGCGTTCGCGAGCAACCTGAAAAAGGGCAATGGTTCATGTACTAAATGTGGCCAAGAAATATTCGATTTCGGCCATCAGAGCCACTGCCCAAACTTTAGAAATACAGGCATATTTGAACAGGAAAATTTCGTACGCACTTGCCCTTGCCGCACGTCAAAGTTGATCTTATTTCTATTAAATACAATATGGGATATTGGCTACGAGCGTTTCGAGTGCATGACTTCGTGGGAGTGGCTTGCATTGTTTGGCCGATCACAAAATGTCATTCGATGGGTATGACATTAACTACGCCGTGGCAAGGGTACAATCATTTAGAGAGAAATAGCGTTGCTTTTTTAAGTTACAGTTGGAGTAAAACAATTTTAACGAAAATATACCTCTTTACTGTAACAGTTACGTTCCAAAAGAACGCGCTACCTTTCACTTACTTTTCTAGATCACAAAAGATCAATAAAAAGTGGAACCCACCTCAATTTGATTGTATGAATTGTAAGTACGGCCGTTACTACTTCATGCTATTACCATCCCTCTCAATTACAGTGATTGGTCACTGCTTATGTCAGCTCATGGCTGATGTGACAAAGATAATTGTCCAGAAACATTAAACCGGTAACAATGAGAGTGTTTTACGCTATCAACATGTAAGTGATCGGTCACATAGGACAACCGCGAGCGTAAATGTAACTATGTTTTTCGCATCGCATGTGCACGTGGCAACAACATGGTGTGACTCTTCGGAAACCAGATATGCACAAAGTAATAAAAAAGTAACATCGTTAGTTTCATGGTCACTTAAGAAAAATTACTACCACCACAATTTACGTTTCAAGAAAAAAAGTAACGCGCTCCAATAAATAATTAAAAAATACAGAAGTTACAGTTACGTATTAGTTGCAACGGGTTACTACCCAAGTCTGCAACGCAGTGCCGACAGCACCGAGCAATGCTGAGCGATGTAAGTAAACGTAAACCTTGCTTGGTAAGGTTTCATACCAGCGAAATTAATATGAGCAAATTGTTTTGTGATGTTAGAATATTATGCAAGCAGCTATGAATAACTTCAGCGTAAAACGTTTTTAATGCGTTAGTTTCAATAAACTGACGTCACGGGAGTACCTGTACCTGAGCGTTTTCCCCTCTTTGAGCGTCTGCATTAGTCCAGGTGCCAACTTCCGAAAGTTCACTGTCTCAGAAGTTTATAAAAATCTAGCTAAGCCGAGAATGTGGCACAAAGTGAAAATACAATCAAGCTTGGAAATCCGTGAAGCGGATGCCAACGTAGCTTGAAGCAATATAATTTCCAATCGCATTATTTTTCTTTTCGCTATAGAAAGTTAGTTTTTTAACACAAAATGTGTTTATTCGCTGCATTTCGTGCTGAAAGCCTCTCGCTCGAGTGCGGCTATAAAGGGTTACACGCAGACCAAGGCAACATTAATAATGCATAGCCCCCAGCAGGTTATGGATAAGCAACGAAGCCATGCAGAGGACACACTTAGTGATTATAATTCATATTTACTCATAACTAGGCACAATTAATCGTAGGTGGCGAGATTCACCTAAGGGGCTCAAGGAGATTGAACCACGGATCATATGATCCGCAGTATGGCATCTTTGCTTAAAGCCACAAGCTGTATTTGTTTAATCGTGCACAATTTACAGATTGCATATAAAACACAAAGTTCCCCGCCTTGAACCGTTTGAAACTTAAACATTGCTTCTATGCTGTTAGCGTTTTTAACAGGTTAATCCCATGGGGCGGCGTTTAAAACGTTAATGAAAGGTATTTACTTGCACGACAGATTCAACAAAAATGGGCGCTCCGACTTAGGGCGCTAGAGTGGCGTACTGCAATACGCTACTTCCGAAGGCTATGTAGTCCAAAAACCAGAAACGCGTTGCAGGGCACGTTTTTATCTTTCCTAGCGGGACCAGAAAAAAAAATTTAAAGAGAATGTTGGCTTGTAATATCTTTTTTAAAAAGTAAGATGGAAACATTTCTAGAAAAACACAGCAACCCAGTAATACAAAAAAGCATGTTCAATAGTTTCTGCCTGTTTACAAAGGAGGCAATTTACATCCGACGGGGCGTAGATACCACGCCTTTCAAGCCACTTTTTCATTGTGAACGTTTTGCTATGGAGGCGGAAAAAAAGATTCGACAGATGATTTTGACACATTTTTTTAGCACGATAAAGAACATCTTTTCCCGCACAAGAAGCTTGAGGAATTGCATCAAAAGAAACAGGGAGAAACACATCAAGGAGTTCGCGCGTCAGCTTTTAGCGCTTTAAGCCTGTTTCACATGCAGCCACTGTGCGGAAAAGTCGGTGCAACCGCCGACGCAGCGAGTGCGATCGCAATGTTTGGTTTCACATGCTCCAACATCCGCGCGATTTCTGTCGACGCGGCCGGCTCTTCGGACACGGGCGTGACGCCTTTGTCTTTGCCTAAAATACAGCAAACACGTCTTAATAAACAAAAATATTTTACAAATAAAATATGTAACTTGAAGTTTCTAATAATTAAGAATTAAACAAAACACTTTTAGGTGTCTACATTTATTTTCGAATACGCAGCTATCGCGGATGAAAGCTGGCTAATGAAAGTGTGGTTGACAATAAGGCGATCGCTCTGACTCCGCGACAAAATACCAACTTGGGGAAACCAGTCGCAAAGCCGCTGCGACAGTGCGATTGCGATGTTAATCGCACATTTACTGGAAATCGCACCGATTTCGGACGAGAATCGCAGCTTGTGAAGCGGCCTTTACTGTTGATAAATATTACCATGCGCACTTGACATACAAAGTATGAAAGCTGTCCATCCCTTCCTTTCTGAACCCATCAAGTTTAGCTGGAAACCTTGAGTCTGACGCGGCAGAATAGGACGGGAGGACGTATCTGCGCATCGTTTGAAACATCACTATAAAAGGGGGTGTCGCTGGTCATAAAAAAGGAATCGCGACACAGTTTGACGAATAAAAAGATGCTAGAGTTCAACCTCACCTTTGTCCGCGTGGCGAATCTGATTGGAATGAGATTTTAGCACGCTTAATGACGAGGTAATTTGTGCAAATAGACTGTGCATGTTTGTTATACACACTCGTGCGAAGCACATCAATTGAACAACATACCAGATCTTTGCGATCAGAAAGTTGTTATACACGGTTTCTATTCTAAACTAGGATAGTTTACGTTAAAGCCTTCACACGATTCGTTTAATTAAGTCTACGCTATTGTGGACTTAGGATAGGCCACGGCATCTCGGGTATTGTAATAGGAACCCTAAATACTTTCATGGTGTGCACTCAATTCATGCCAATTAAATTAAGTTTATGCTTCTAGAAAACATCCTGCAAAGAACTATAGGCTAAAAGCGTATAGTTATTTTAACTCTTGACAAGACCCATAAACCTTTTTTGTGGAAGTCATAGTTTCACAACATGAATGTATTTTTTTAACAATACAAAATATAGATTCAGAAATACTATATGAAAAACAGAGACACAGTTGTTAACATATAAGTATAAAACATTTACATAAAGTTTATAATTAAAATATACTGTTAATAAAATAATAGGTTTAGGGAAAAGAAAAAAATATACATGCACTTAGACAATAGTTATAAAAGCAAAGAAGCCAATGTGCGCGAATCACACCATATTGAAAAAATACACTTTCAATTCCTTAAAAGTGAAGTGGTCTATATATTTGTGTCGATGAAGGATAAGTTGTAGATTGTGTTGTAATGATTGTAATAAATAATTTGAACGAATCTTTGGCTTAATGTAGAAGGTTTGGGTTTTATTATTGCAATACTGGTCGAGACAGCTGTATATACAAGAAGAGAAGGAAACTTAGCGGAGAATTAGGAAGTCATATATTTGTTCTACACTGATAATATTATACTAAAAGAAAAAAAAAACTTCGCGTCGAATAAAGGTATTTAAAATTTGAAATATATCGAACTATTTTCTTTTGTAAAAAAAGTGTTTTCCTATATTTACTTTACTTATGGTTGTCCATGCCAAACTACAGGAAATAATATTGCCGCGCGCGCAGCGTGCGAAGTAGGCAGCGTGCGCGTGGCCTAGCGGTTATAGCCGACTGCCTCCCACGCGAAAAGCCAGGGTTCGATTCCTGGCCGCAGGGACGCCTTTTTGTTGACATCTAATGTAATGTTCTAGTAAATTCGAGAATCGTGTTGTTTGTTCGAGGTGCGAATGTTCTACGCGTCAAGCTTTCTGCGCCGATTATTCCAGAAGCCCACGCGTGTACATAAGGGGCTTCGCGTAGCGAGCCAGAGTCAGTTTTCGTCCCAGCGTTCGACTCTGCTCTTTCGTCGATTTGGACGCCCGCGACGCTCTGCTATTATCTTCTGTTTCCTTTTTTTTGGGGGGGGGGGGGCACAAGTTCGCCCCATTAAGCGTTTCAGTTTTCTCAGTTATTCCTTTGTTTTGTCACCTCGTCATTCGTGACAATATGTGGAAAAAACAGAGCTTTGTGTTTGATGGAAGCAGCCGTCGACAACAGGGTAAAACACCCGTAACAGCAAAATGGTTTCTGCAAATATTACCAATATGGACATCCCAAGTGTGTGAAAAAGGTAACAGCAAAAAGTTTATGTTCAGTTATAATTTGTGTTTTTTGATCGTCATAACTAAGAACATTTTGAGATTTATTTTCTCTGTTTTTCGCTCGGAAAATCACAACTTAAGTTTTTGTAAGATTAATCCTAATACAATTTTACTTAGACCAGAAAGACAGTTTGTTAAGAATTTTATTACATTTCAATTTTGAAATGTTCACATCAGGACCAGAAATACGTATACTGCTGTCATATGCGTATATTATGAATTTTACGGTAGAATCGCTGTTTACAATGCCGTTAATATACACATTAAAATCTAGGGGACCCAGAACGCTTCCCTGGGGTACACCATTCAACACAGGAAGAAAATGCGACAATGTATTGTCAGTATCAGCAGACTGCATCCTGTTGCATAGATAAAATTACGAGTCCGAGGGGTTTACCTCGAATTCCATACAGTTAAATCTTACGAGTTAAGATATCCTAATTGAGGCAAATAAATGACTTACTGAAGTCAATGAAAAGTCCGAGAATTACAATATTACTTTCAGTATTCTGCAGAACACAATCTTTTAGTGTTAATAGGGCTGTTTCAGTTGATCTAGTCTTTCTGGAGCAAAATTCTGCATTAGAAATAACATTTTTTATTGCAAACAAGTTTGAGATTTAAGATGAAACTACCTTTTCTACTCAATAAGTAACAATATAAATAATTGATATTGGTTCGTAGTTAGCTTCCCATCGATTACCCTCGTACTCTCGAACAATGCTGGTGCTTTGGCCCAGGTACAACGTCATACGCCGGAACAATTATCATGGTTGACCACGGCGCCCGTGGCATCGCAAAATGTTTGGTAACTTTCACAACCTCCTGTGCACTTCTTTTGTTACTACAAAATACGTCGATGTCATCCACGTAAGGCCCAACTTTTGTCAAAACAGAGTTCTTTCTAAAAGCTGGAGTTCTTCAATCTAAATATTACGCAAAGAGCCGAAACAGGTGATAGGAGGGAGGCGGCCTATTGGTTCAGTGGGCAGTTAGCTATCACTGCAGCCTCAGCTTAGGGGTGAACGAAGTATGGCTCATCACGTGCATTCACGAAATCAGAAGGTGGACCATAAGGTACTCAGAGACATCGCAGTGGACGTATGGCGTCATTACTTGAAAGCGATGTCAATATATGGCGTAAAAAGACTCAATGAACCTCCTAACCTCATGATTACCACTGTTACCCCAAGAAGTTACTCGCTATCACAAAACACAAAGAATAGAAAGCCCTACACGCACCCATGAAAAAGCAAAAGGAGGGAGAACGTATATTTGAAGCACGCCCATTACACACTTCACTGGTAATTAAATTTAAACTTCGTTCGAACATTCTGATAAAGCGGGAGAATACAAAAGTGTGTTATTTGGAAAGTGTATCCACACCTTCCGTGCTCCCTGGGTGTATCAGAATGATCAATACAAGTTTATACGTCAGTATACCTTATAGTAGTGTATATTGTCATGGAAATAATCGAATTTGTGTGACAACTTAAAATACATATTTAATGACCGGCTGTTGTGTCTTAAAACCTAAAAACAATTCTACCAGTGTGTCGCGTAAGCGAGGAGGCGTGACTGCATCAAAGCCACCCGTTAACACTGCTTGTACACACATGGTTAGTTCGCGGATGCTCCAAATCAGAACTCACAACGACAGTGGTGAATGTACTAACATTTTTTTTTAAATGCAAAATTATAAATGTTTAAACAGTGTCGAGCAGGGTACGAACCCCGCTTCTCCGTGTAGAAGCCGCCTTGGTTACTAACTCCACCACGCACGCGGCAATGATATCCCGGATGTGAAAGTGTTGCAAAGGTCAAACTAAAACGAATGGTTTACTCGGCGATCTTGTGCCAGAAACAAAAAGAGAATACGCGTAGAAAAATAAGAAGCGAGTGTCTGCGCGTGAATGTGACAGCTGGCTAGGGCTTGACTGACTCGGCAACGCCATGGCGGGCTCTTTATCTACTACACTTGATATCTGGGACATTCAGACTAAAAGGTTCGAGCTTCCAACTATTAAGGTAATGGTAAACACAAATCTTCTAGAAGTGCGGAGAAGAACGAATTAAAAAATATAATGCCTTTCGCCGGGCATAGAAACCAGGATACCTTCGTGAGAGCCGTGTGCGATCCCTCTCGGCCATGCACGAGGCAATATCAGCATGTTCGCACTCGACGCACTGATTCTCTACAATGTGACATACGTCACAATATTCCAATGTTGACGATGTTCCATTACTTAGCTAGTTGGACCAGTTCAGTGCACGCTGTAAGACCCTGCGGAAACACAACCGTCCTCCCCGTGTCTTAACCTCCTTGTATCTTCTTTTAGAAGATAGGAGGAGGCTAATCGCTTGAGGCCATATTTATGATTGTTGTTGGAAGCGCATGCTCAGAACAATCTACAATTCACCATGCGCCAATAACAATTTTATTTCTGTGGGATGCAACTTCAATATTGGCCAAAATATATAGCACATAATCAAGACCGTCCAAGGTAGCACAATACTTTTGGCCACATTATGGTTCTTGTCTGGCAATTTAGGGTCTCATGAAGTCCGAAGTATCCAAGGTAAAGCCAAACCTGAACTTGTCTAGCCGTCCAGGTAGAACGCCTAAGAACCGTTTAAATGGCACAACTTCGCAACCTTACGGGCCTAATTTGGGCCTAATACGGTTTCGCTTAAATGGGCTAGTTAGTGCCAGTGTAGTTCCCGGCTTTGACATAGCTTTTTTTATTTAGCTCACTACATAATACCTTTAGCAACAAACCATGAAACCCTAACTTAGCACATATTTGTGAACTTAGGTTCTAGGTTATTAGTTACTGAGGGACATCAATATAGAAAAGAAATAGATTAAGCTAAGGAAATAAATGACAAATCTGAATCCCCTATTACATGCGTGTGCATGTATATATTTCATGAGCCATAGCACAAAATTAGTCTTATCATAAAGTATATGCCGAAAAGTAGACAAACCATATTTTATATTCTCCTATTACAAGTCGAACAAAGTAGTTGATATTATGATGTATGCGACATTCTTGTAAAGGTCGAGCAAAGAGGTAAAGGCGGCTAAAGAAACAGCGCAGAGGTACAGCATTTTTATTAGTTTCTTAAACCAAGCAAAATGCTGACTCTAAAATTGTCGTGCTGATAATGAAACCATGAATAAGACATTTAGCTAAGGTTCTATATTTCTAGAATTCATGTCTGGGCGCAATGAAAAGGTTAGTGTTTTCGCTGAATTCAATATTGCTATTGTATTAATTTTCAGTTTTTTTTTTTAAGTTTGCATTTATTGCGCGCGGAATTTGAAGTCTCTCGGTTGCTTCAATATATTCGCCCATGTCGCGAAAACAATTATCGAGCTTAGTAATGCAGCATTTCCCTACACAAGATGACCAAAAAGAAGCTTTTCAGGACACACTTTTTTTTCTAGGAAATGAGAATTTCTTATTGAATACACTTACCTCAGTCGAGACGACGTCTCATCAAATAAATGTGCCTTGTGCACATTTATTTTATGTGAGTATTTGTGAGCTGCACAAGGTGAGACGTGGGCTGCACAAGGTGAGACCGAAGGTGGGTCTACATTTGCAGCCCCTGTGGGCCGTACCCTGGGGCCCCAGGGAGCCTAGATGGGCAACTGGCAAGGGCTTCCCTCATGCAACCCACAATGGGCCTACGTGGTCATCTCATATGAGTTCCCCGGGTATATTTTACCTCCTTTCCTTGTGGGGTATTGCAGTACTAACTATATTTTAACAAGCTTGTGTAAAAGTGAACCTCACGTTCAATAATATGGATAAAAAATTGCACCGCAAGTAATACAACCTTCTCTACAAACGCTCGCGCCTTAAATTACATGTCTTTTTTATGGTATCGAATTGAAAGAACTTCTTATATTAAATTTCAAAACTTGCACAAAATATTCGTATTATCGGCGTAAAGTGTCAATTTGGAAATTGCATCAGCAGTCGAAGTTGCGGATGCTCACATTGTGTACCCGAGGAGACAACCACTTGGCTAACTCCACCCGCCCATAGCCGAGGAGAGGGGCATTGCACGGGTAGACTAATTTGTGCATGCCCACGCGGTGTCACTATAGAGCCCGCCGTTGTGGTAACGGTGCGCCATATTGCCGAGGTTGGATACACGGGCACATTGTATGGACTGCCCGAATTGGGCATGCCCCTACTGCGCGACCGAGGAGCCCACCTCTCTGCAAACTCTGCCCCCCTACAGCCGAGGTGGGTCCCACGGGGGCATTGCGCGGACTGCCCATACTGGGTACACCCGCGAGGTGCCTCCGCTGAGCCCACCTTTGTACCAGCTCTTGGTCCTCAATAAAGGAGGTGGGTTCCACGGATGCATTGCGTGGACTGACCAATATGGGTCTTGCCACGCGTTGCCCCCGTGAAGCCAAACTCTGCGCTAATTCTGCCCCCTATAGAAAACGTGCGGCCCACAAAGAGATTGCACGGGCAGCTCTGTTGAAGATGCCCAGGTATATTCGAAGTGGTACCCAAGGGGGTACGGCGTCGGCAGCCCAAGTGGACGTGCTCTCGTTTTGCCAACGTGTGTGCTAACTTTTCCTCGCATAAACCAGGTGAGACTCACGGGGTTATTGCATTGGCAGCCCGAATTAGGGAGGTATTGTAAGGGCTGTTCCAGCCCACTTTGCCCACATGGGGCTCAAGTGGGCCCCACTTCATTTGCTACATGGGACCGCATTAAACCAGTCATTAAGTTATCAAGAGTGGGCTAAATAAACCGCAGGTTGTGCCATTTGAAGCACAGAGCGCCCCCTTATAAAACCATGTAAATGCCAGGTGAAAGTTTTTTTTGTAACCACTAAGTAATTCCTTTAGACAACACTCTGTACAGCCAAAATATATGTTGAATTTGACCAGAATAATGACCGTTTAAATAGTTACGAATTTAAGAACTTAACTTTTAGTTAATGATTTATGTTTAAAGAGTAGATATACAATCATTTTAAATATCGACTCGATGAAAGTTTCTAGTGTAGACCAACAGCAGTAGACACTTGTGATAATTTGCTTTCACTTTGATATGCAATCTGGGACTGTCTTTGAAACAATGATAATTTGTTTTGCCATTGACTCGATGCGGAACACTTAGATCATACATTTACCCAACCAAAGTGCTATTCCGAAACGCGCATTCCTCTGCAATGCCGTAATCCCAAATCAAAGCTATTCGTCGGCAGGAAATGGGAACACGACCAGGCCATAACGCTACGAATATAATTCGATGTGTATTCTCAACCACGAAGTGCCATAAGAAGCTATCTGTTTATGTTCGTCGCCTTCCATAGATATGGCGAAATACTCGTAGTGGTGTTATGTTCCTGCAACCAGCAAAAATCAGATATCAGAAATGGTAGAATAACGGGTTTCGAGGAAAGCGAGAAACAGATGACACTAAATTCGAGGAGCGTCTGTAGAATTCGTGTGAACCTTAACTGCGACCATTTAAAATTCTGTAAAACTTTGTGCGAACGTGACTCGTCATTTTGCTTCTGCCTTTCTTCTTTTCTACATTGCCAGGCTTGATATGGCCAAAACAACCGAGCAAATACAACGAGACACGAAGAAACCGCCATCCTATATAGCGAGCATTGCTCTGTCAACGGGTTTTAGAAACCGGTAAAACAAGCCGTATAGGAATCGTGGGTACTTGAACGGACGCACAGGTTGTTTCAACAGCTAAAACAGCCTAGCATTTTACATTCAATGCCTCAAATCTTCACTGAAGAACACGCAAAAACGTCATGACAGCAAAATAATAACATTTATGGAGATTCACTTCTGTTATGTTTATGAGACTAGATTCCTGAAACTTTCTTAAGAGAAAAAGTTCGTAAATTTATCTCACGACAAAGTTACGAGCCTTTGAGTATCCTTGAAGCAAAATGTTCGTAAGTTTTGCTTAAATTACGACGGAATCCGTAACTTACGCAAAACTTTGGAACATTTTGTTTCAGGAATGCTCAAAAGTTCCTAACTTCGTTGTAAGATAAATTTACGAGCTTTTTTTCGTGAGAAAGTTTTGGGAATCTGGCCTCTGGTGCTTTTGACGACAGGTACTGTAAAAATATTGAGAATAAAGATTGTTGCAGACTTCAGAGCGCAATTCCGCTCTTACTTAAAAAGCAGCGAACATGTTCACTTCCACTTTGCTGCCTACAAATGTCATACAAATGCATGATTAAGTGTTGTCCTGGTTTCAATTAAATGCTGATATGAGTTATGTGTGCAGAATAATCTATTAACAGCTTGATGTATGAAAAAAATACAGGGAATGACAATCTAGGGTATAGTGAATGTGACATACTGTGCCAACGTTCTTTGCAATCAATTTTATCTTAAGCCAATAAATGCTCCATCCCCACAATTTTACCATCTACAATGTCCGACTGTTTTTCACGCCTGGTAATTCATTAATGTACCATATTCGTTATGTCAAAGTAGAATGCCGAAGGGTAAATAAAAAGCAATAAAATATTTATTCGTAAACAACATAAAATTGGGCGGATATCAACGAAGCAAATAAAATATGTAAAAGAACGCGCGCCATTTAGTGTGATCTAAAGTGTAATAGTGACAAAATTACTACATTATATTACTTTTGCAAGCGTGTTGGTGTGCTTGTTGCAAAAGAAATACTTGAAACAGGTTATGGCCCGCAATGCATAGGAGAGTGGGAATGGTTGCACTCCCGAAATATGGTCCACTTACGGTCCGTTCCTTTTTGCTATACAGCTCCTGTTTCTGCTCGATGATCGATGTGCCGATTTCCTCGTGCTCGACATTCGTCATCTCAGCGACCAAGGAAAATGCGAGCTGCCACGACCACCGTGGACGAGCACGAGCCGATGCATACTTTGGCAGAAAGAACACGGCATGGTACAATCTTCAGAACTACATGCTACGTATCGACGAAGGCCAAAGAACATCGATATGACCTCAGTTCAACCTTATAAAAAGGCAACACCTCTGCGCTGGGCTAGTGGGTGCGGCTGCACTGCCACGGAACGGTCCACTTACATGCCGTTGCTCTTTGTTATTCAGGTTGGTAGTAATATGCAGCATTTCCTTCTAAAAGTAGCAGCTTATGTCTGGTACTGCTGCCGTGTCCAAAAGCAGTTTTGAAGTGGTTTATATATCTGTTGATGCTCTCTAGAGATTTTGAATAAAATTCAGGTCCGACAAATGCAGATTTGGACGTATTAATAATCTAGCTACAGTCTGTTGTCACACAGTTACAGACTGGGCACGATGAGTTGACCCGGAAAGTGTGGCAACTTTCAGTGAACGTGATTCTGCAGCCGAACAAATATCAGAGTTGACAGGACGTGTGTGCATGCATTAAACATAACTCAAAACCTCGCAGTCAGAATTTACAAATTGCACAATACAGTGATCGTGAAGTAGAAACAGGGCATGCTGAACTCGCTGTCATATCATCGCGCTGGAATGATGCAGAAAACCGTTGACGCAGATCGAACCTGGTCTTTTTTGGACTGCAAGATAAAGATAAGGAAACGTGGCCTAAATCGAAATCCCTCGTTATCAAATTTTCCGACGAAAATATGTGAATTAAGATATACCTTGACAATATTATAGGGCACGTCGCATTCTTCCATACACCAACACTTAAGAAAAACTCATTGTAATAGCTTTTCTTTTTAATTGAGCACAAAATTTAGAGCTATCTTCCGGATGTAGGCTTAAATATTGTGGTCTAGATGTTTGTAAAGCTTTTTCAAAACCAGATCAGCTGGCACAAATGAAGCTGGTTGAATATGCGGAGGCACCAAACTGCCTATTTAGGTTGCGTATGAAGCGACTGCACATTAACAAAAGTACTTCATATTTGATCATGAATTTGAGAACGTGGGCGAGGGTGACGAATGAAAATGCAGAGTACTTAGCGACATTTCATCGACATCAGAACAGGCACCTATCCAATGAAGCTTCGGCGCAACATATAACTTCGTAAATCGTTCTGCACGCTAGGCTAATTTCAGCACTCTTGATAAACAGTAAGGAAGCAAAAACGTTATGGCCACGAAAAACACGAAAATGGTTACTGACTGTCGAAGTATTAAAAACAAGGAATATAATTTATTAGGTCTACTCCAGACCGTCCACCCAACGATTGTTTTGGGTACGGAGTCATGGCTAGACGACGTGATAGAACCAATTGATGTATTTCCAAATAATTATTCAGTTAACCGCAAATATAGATATTTCCACCATGAAGGCGTATCTATCATTGTAGAAAAAAACATACCGACACTATCATTGACAATACCAGTTTCTAATATTGAAACAGCATAATGCCAGATGTGCTTGAATGGCAGGAAACATTTTTTGATTGGCGTGTATTATGATCCCCCAAACGAGAACAGTGACGGCTTAGATGAACTAGCAGATACAATTATTTTGGCCTCGAAAGCGTATGGCCTCCGGGGGAGGGTGCAGGGGAGGTAATATTTTAATGCTCCCAATTTAGTTTTAGAATATGGCAAGTCCACCAGATCGGGAAGCACGCTTTATACTAAATTGAATGCTTTTGTGGAAACGTTTTAACTAACATGGAGGGTACAGTGTTGTTAAATATACTGGATTTGTAGAAGAGCGTTTTAACCATGTTACTGGATTTGTTGTTATGCAACTTACCGGGAGACATATAGAATATTCGCGTGATAGCGAAATATCTGACAATATGATTGTGACAGCTGACTTGCTTCTTCCAACGGCAGACGAATCGAAGTGCAAAGCCAGAAAATACGTTTATTACGAAAGAAGAAAGTATAAGATACGAAGCGAACCTGCTAATTTGTTTTTGAACAATCTTATCAAATTAGTATCGATGCACTTTGGAGTGTATTCACCAAAAAATGAATGATTTATGTGACCAATATCTCCCTCCGAAATTCAATCCTCACAAACAAAGAGCGAGCCTTGGGTTACAATGGAGGTGAAAGATTTATAAAAAAGAACTTATCTCAGATAAAGAAACATGTGGAGCGCATCCAATAGTGCGAGACGGGGGACATGAACATTCTTTTTAAAAATAAAATAAATGATTACAAAGCTGCGTATTATAAACAACAAGAAACTAAACCTAAAATTAACCCCCTAAAGAATTCTGGAAGTTTGTACGATCAAATAAAGAGGGTGGTACATCTGTCCCACATCTTTTAAAAAACGGCAAACTTAATGAAAATGAAAAAAAAGGCTACGTTTTCTCAATAAGTAATTTCGATCTCTTTTTCTAAGCCTATTACATTATTTTGTTACCCAAACGTGCAGCAGACAATGGAGCATGTTATGTCACCTTTTGAGATAACGTGCAAATGAAAGCCGTGCTGTTGCAAGAACTAGATGTGCAGAAATAAAAAGGGACACACATTATATCTGCGGGTAAATTGAATAAATGCTCTGAAGAGTTGGCGAAGTAATTATGTGTTATTTTTTATAAATCACGAATAATTGAAAACACCTACAATGAATTTTAAGATGGCAAATGTGCCAATAAACAAGTCACGTGCAGTGGAAAACTATAGAAATATTTCTTTAACATGCATATGCTTCAGCTCATGAAGCATGTTATTTATAATAACCTGATTCAGTCTTTAAACATTGATAAATTTCCTATTCGGATCAACATAAATTTCCTAATCAAGCATTCTGTAGCACTATACTGGTTAACGTTTTGTTTTTTGTTGTTGGAGTTATTGACACTGGCGACAAAGTGGTCAGTTTATTTTTTAAAATTTTAGAAAGGCGAATGACGTTGTAAATTATGACATGTTAATTCATACACTTAGCTTACCGTTACTAGGCAACAGCGTGTTTGGCTTAGAATACGACTTATATAAGATAACGAAAGCAGTGTGTCGTACTTGGTGGGAAAAATGCAAATCTGTAAAAGTTGAGTCTGGTGTCCCCCAGGGCTCTGTGCTGTGTACTATATTATATTCCCGGTCTAAATAAACGACGTCATTATTGACATACAATCAAGTATATGGTAATTGGGAGACGATTGCATTATTTATAGATTAATTACTAATTCTAGAGATATTATAAATTTTAAAGGTGATCTGGACAAACTTTAGATTTGATGAAAATGAATTTAAATGCGAACAAATGGGTACACGACAAATGTATGTGAAAAAATGTAATTTTTTCCTTTACATGATAAATAATACCAGAATATTTATATAGGGCTCAAGTGTAAAATATAAGGGTGTTATGTTATATATTGATTTATAATGGAAGGGGCATATAAAAATTATAACTCTGAAGGATATACGCGTTAAGATTTGATAAGAAAAAATTTCGACAGGCTTCAAGACAAGCTTAGGAAACCTTATACTTTACAATCATTCTTCCGTTCATTCAATAAACTTGCTTTTGAGCGATTCGCATTAAGTTTATTTAAAAGCGAAACCATAAAAAATACAAAATATATGTGCTAGATTTGCATTAAACAAATATTAAATTGGAGCGAGTGTCACTGACATGAAGGAGGTCCTACACTGGGAGGAACGGCGTAAACGCAGAACGCTTATTCTGCAGAATTGTAGGCGAATTACCTGCAACAATAATATACTAATCAATAGATATACGTTTTGCAGGAACTCTTTTATGTGTCAGAAAAGACAGATCACCGACACAAGACCAGACCATACCCATATCAGGCTGATACATTTGCTTAATAATAAAACAAGTTGAAGATTGAATTAGGTTGCCCATACATGCAATTACGGCAGATTTGAGAAGATGTTTTTTGGTACTATGTGTTTCTTTTGTTTCTAAAAAGGAAAATTATGCAACCCATCTTCAATGACGCGTCACGGAAATGCAGGTTTTTTAAATAAAAAAATAGAAATGTATTTTTTAAATTATATACTTATTCATTCTGCCCTTAATGGCTCCAGGAGGGCATTACATAATGGGGGGGGGGGCATAGTTCAAAACAGTACAAAGCACTCTGTATAAAAAGCAGCAGAAACAAAGAAGGAAGGGAAGAGAACGCCACGTATATTACATAGTTTTGAAACAGGCGCAGTACCAACATATTAATTCCTGCGTGTTATACAGTACGCTAATATTCTTGCCAAAAAAAGAATGTAAGTTCTACAATAAAAAAGCATGATGCAAACCAGTACAGGTAACAAGGTGCAAAAACTTGCTATAAAAATAATGAGGCCAAAGCATGATGTCACTGATGTCTACGATGAAATTGGGAAGGCCGTTCCAGTCTCATATGCTTCTTGGAACAGCGCAATTATTAAATGCGTTAGTTTTACTGGTGAGGCACTTGAAGCTCCTTGTGTTGGTGATTAAATTTGAAGATCTATTTGGAGGCTCGACAAAATGTACATTAGCATCATAATAAAGATTTTATAAATAAAACACACACACACACAAAATGTTTTTTTTCACGGCGGTTTTCTAGTAGACGGAAATAATATTCACGTTTTATAGAAGAATCACTTGTAATATACGAAGAACTGGGTGTTATAAAACGTGCCGCTCTGTTTTGGACGAATTCAATATGGTTGATAAAATGGTTATAGTTTCAGTTCCAGATTGGTAAAGCATGTTCAAGTTTGGGGCGAGCTTAAGTTTTGTAGCATACTTACCAAAGAGAAGGATCTGCTGCCTTGAGGTTATGCCTAATGCATCCCAGGGTTCTAGACACATTAGAAATTATGTTGCTAACATGCGTGACCTATGACAGGTCAAACATGAGGTGAACTGCTACGATATTTGTAAGTAGCTACTACGTTAATAGGCGTGTTACCAGAGAAGACAGAAATAAGGGAAGGGTTCATTTGCTAGAAAAATTCAGTAGTTTACATCTTGACAGGATAAGGCGCGTTAGCGATGTGTCACCCCGACTATGAATGATGTCAAAGTACCGTTCAAGAAGGAGATTGTCACCTTGGAGGTTAATTTTATGGTAAAACACACCATTATGTGCAAGCAAACGTATATTGGGGCTCGGCGGCAGCACAACCGGCAGCATGCTCAGCAACCCAGTTTGTTTCCTGGTACAGGTCGTATCAGTTCTACTCGGACACCTACCGGCATCATATGGCTGCTTTCAAGCGACAAGTCCTGATAGCAGCGACGGGCTTGGCTCCGAATCTTCTGATCTATGCAATCGCTGCATCATCGTCGAGCCTTTCGTGCCCCTCATCAGCGAGTCTTCGTTTGTGCCTTAATTGGTGACGTCCCTCCCGTGGTTCGTCTGAAAGCTACAAGAACGCCAACAATACCGGTCTCTCTCAGTGGGCTTGGCGGCAGCACAACCGGCAGCATGCTCAGCAACCCATTATTTTTCCTGGTACAGGTTAGTGAATATTTACCTTGTGACGGTTATCGAAGTGATAACCGTTTTTTAGAGCTGCTGCCTCGCCGACTTACTGTGATACGCTTGATAGATTTTGCTACGTCTGTTATTTCTTGGCCGCGAAATTTGTTGGTTTGTGGTGATGTGGAGACAAATCCAGGGCCCGCAGACAGAGAGGTTTTGTTGGAACTTGGAACTGCTGGGACGACTGGTGGGAACCGAGCGGCTCACCCGAACATAGAAAAGGACGACGTCATTCTACTTTTCGTGAAGGAAGCCAACCTTACGCAACTCCTCGAACTAACCATCATCTGTCTTCACAAAAGTGATTCGAAGGCGAAGTCCTACTCCCTTTGTTCTCTTTTAGAATTAATAAATAAATTTTTTCCAAAATATTTGCAAATGTAATTTATACTAGATTAGAGGCATTTTGTGTAAGTATAATGTAATAAATGAGGCACAATATGGATTTCAAAAGCGAAAATCTACAGAACAAGCTCTACTTCACTAAAAGACAAAATTATCAGGAATATGGAAGATAAATTTTATTCATTAGGTTTGTTTGCAGACTTTACAAAGGCTTTCAACACAATACAACACAGTATCTTACTGATTAAGCTTCAATATTATGGGATACGTGGCATGGCATTAAAACTGATTTAAAATTATTTAAAGAATCAATATCAATATGTGGATTTAGATAAATCAGACTCTGATAAGTTAGAAGTACGACAGGGAGTGCCGCAGAGATTCATTCTAGGCACTGTGTTATTTCTTATCTATGTAATGACATGGTAAACATGCAGGATTCCCCAGGACTAATTATGTACGCAGGTGACACGAACGTGTTCGTTAAAGCACGGTCTAAAGATACATTACAGATATTGGGCAACGAATATTATAAGAAGCTGTGTAACTGGCTTAAGCGTAACAAATTACAACTTAATGCCAAAGAAACTAAATACCTAATATTTCGTTTAAGTAAAAAGCAAGACAAAACTTCGATATTTATTAATTTTGATGGAATACCTTTAGAGCAGGTCAAAGATAAAAGAATTCCTGGGCATATAGTTCAATGAAGATTTCAACCGGTCAACGCATATGAAAACAAACTTCGTTCTGAACTATCTAAAACAATAGGATGTGTATATAGAATTCATAAACTACTACCTCCATGGGTAAAAAGAAAATTATAATATTCTTTATGTTACTCAAAAATATCATATGGTGCATTGATATGGGGTACCACAACTATGACGAACTATATATAAAAAATATAGTCCTTCAAAAACAAATACTTGGCAAGCTCGACAATTTTCAAGGTAACTAGCGAGACTTGCCTACGGACCCAGTGTTTGAAAAATTCACTATGCTAAAGGCTAATAAAATATATTACTTTAAATTACTTTAGCTTATCCAAAAAGAGAAGCTATACCTAATCCCGAAGAATGTTAACTCAAATCATGCACTGATAACAAATCTCTGAGAAAAAAAACCAAAGTACGAACCAAATATAGCAAGCAACAATTGGATTATCAAGTTTTCTCCTTGTTAAAAAAATTGAAGAAAAGGTAAACTTTCAATGTTCCTTTCCGATTTTCAAGTGAAATGTTAAAGAAATCCTGGTGGAGAGTGATATTGTTTATGAATGGAGAACAGTAATGTGAAAATGTCATTTGTTGATGTAACTAATATTCTTTTTTCAATCGTGTTAAATCTGGTTCAAGTGTTTATTATCAATTTGTTCGGTTCTGCAACTACATTGGCAGATGTCCTGTTTTGCTCTGTACTGTAAAGGAAGGTAGAGGCCTCGTCAAGCTGCAATGGTAGCTTTTTTTTCTACCTTCCTTCCTCCCCTTGTTTGTAGAGAAATAAACCAGCTGAACTGAACTAAACATTCAAAGGAGAAGTGGGTCATATGCAAAAACATGGAGGACGTTTAAGTTTAGTCTTTAAAGTGTAAACCGCATATCACCGATCTGGCGAGCTACAAGACAAGCGATGGCGATCTGCTGTTTTATGTATGAAGTTCTGCAATGTCAGGTTGTGGAACCTCTCCCATCACTGTTGATACGAACTATCACATCATTTACGAACATATCGTTTGTGCCTGGTTCGCGAATCTAAAAAACACCCTCTTTTGTTGTCCGCCTCAGGCGGTTCCATTTTGAAAGTCCCAATGCCTCCGACATCCGTTATATTACACATTGTTTCGTAAGAAATAGAGAAGATCGTACACTCTCAGATGGTGGCGCATCAGATATTCCATTGTGGTCATAGTCCTTATTTGGGTTAAGAATAGGTACGCCCCTTTCAGTTTAGGAATACCTTCAGACACCAGAATATATCTGCCATGTTTTCTCTCACCTTCGTCAAAACGCCCAGTAACCGAACACGTGAAACCATCGCTCATGGAAGAAACAAAGATAGTGAAAAGTCGTGCTTCCTGCAGTGAAATAAATCTAAAAAGTCGCATGAGTTTCAGTGGTTTTGCAGTTATTCAATCTACTGGTTGTGGGGTGTTGCATTTGAAACATTCACTTGAACATCGTCTTAAACCCCTCGTAACAAAGATTTCTTCACGAGGGATACTTCTGATAGAATCTCGATCATCAGGTCGATAAGTGAAGCTCCTACTCGTCATTGAGCAAACAGATTGCTCTCGCCACATAATTTAACTAACTCCTCTTTTGAATTGGCTTTACTCTGTTTAAGGTCGTCCCAATGAAACCGTTCTATTTTTCAGACATCATTCGGGGTCTTGCTTATCTTCCTTCCGACTCCGTCCCTTACACGGGCTTCCGCCACCTCTAAAATCAAAGACGTGACAGTTTTGCGCAATCTGACCTATATGCCCACAGCTAAAATACTTGGGAGAGTAAACTCTCTTTGTATATTGGGAAGTACTCTAGTTTCTAGTATCCCGAGGTGACGTTCCTTCCACCAGAAACGTCTAATTTTGTTCAAGACGGCTTAGAACTTCTTGGAATTCCGAGTCATTTCCAGCCACTGATTGTACCACCTGGTTTGATATAACCTGTCGGTGATTCCTTGTTTTATGTGTTACGATGACATCCTAAAACGTTTAAGGATACCTGGAGATGACAAGACATCTAACTGGCTTTCTGAAACTGTGCACGTATTGTGTAAGCATATGATCTTCAAACAATTAATATTAAGCACCCTTTTTTCTTTCGCCCGTTCACCTTTGTAGAGAACCAAAGTTTGTTGTTCCAATCATTGTACACAGGTCAAAAAAACCCTGTCATTCATATTTGCTTCCTGACGAAATCACATAAACCTCTCCAGCGCAGCGTTCCGCGACTCTCTACTGAAACACGCATAGTTATCTCTCGAAGTGTTTAACTAATGAGATAGATATCATCCTCTCTCTGGGCCACGCTAACTCATAGTCCCGGCCTATTATTTTCGAATTGGTAATTTCTGTTTGCTGCGTGTCGTTAGACCAACTCACGTGTGCGACTTGTTCGAGCACTAAAATAGATCACCGAGGTTCCACTAAAATCTCCGAAAAATACGGGCATCAATCTTCGCAAAGCCAAAACAGTTGCACCCAGGGATCCTGAAATAGTTTTACTGCCACCGTTACAAAAGTCTGAAGTGTATTGGCTTATGTTTACAAGGCCCACAAGAAGCCGGGTTGTTCCTACTACTTTTGAAGGTCGCGATTATTTTATATATTTTTCCGCTGCCACAATTTGTGATGACCCTAACCGTCACAACGCGTGCATATATGAATATATGTTGTAGAGGGTCATTTAAAATTTAAAAGCCTTGTTAATATGATTAGTTTTACTTAGACATTCAGGAAAAAAAGCGAAAAAAAAGTCTAAAAATAATATAGCAAGTTAAGAGCTTTAATGCAAATTAATAAGGAAAGCTATTTACACCGGGTAAGATAAAAATTCAGTATGTGGACAACGAGAGTGCAAAGTAGGTACAGTCGCCGGCCATATGAGCTCCCCGGCCAAACGCCGACCGGAGCAGCGAAAATCCCGCATGCGGCGCGTCGAGCGTTGCCGCGTTCTGGGAGCCGGGCTATCGGGACTAAACCATTCCATTATCAAAGGGGTGGACGCAGGAAGTTTAATAGCATTCCGCGTTTTGGAACTTGAATCTAAAGCACGGCTGATTACAATCCCGCTTACGGTTGTTGGCAAACGCAGACGGCTTATCGAAATTTTTCACTGCATAATATCTCTGACGTGTTATATGCTACTCTTTGATTTGCAAAACCGGTTTGTTATTTTAAATATTTCCTGTGCGAAGAGTGATCCTACGCACAAGCCTTTCTTACAATCGTTCTTAAACCTAGACTAGACAATGACAAGCGATTTTGAAATAATTTTTTTAATCTATAAGGATATGCTATAGATAACAACAAAAAAATATTTGTGTCAAAGCAGAATAAAGATTCAGGCATTTTTCATGAACGCGTTTTATCGTGGAGAGACTATTGTTCTGCGCTCAGTTGTGTGTTGCTTCGCCAAGGGTAATTCTCTACACGATGATTTTGCAGATGGCTTCCTGGTCGGCCACTTCTCGCTTGCCGAGGTATCATTGTTGTCATGCCTGATATCATATCAAACATAGGGTTTTTACATTTGTAAACATCGATCGAACACTGCTGCTTTTTCTACGCCTAAAGCAAGCTCCAGTTTATCAGCAGTTATAACATCATCTCCGAACACTTGGGGCCAACACCCAAAGACAGCAATTCTAACCGGCCATGTTTTTGTGATTCACACTTCTAAAGGCTGCAATCTTGATAAAAGCTATGCGTCCACCCCTTTGATAACGGAATGGTTTGGTCCCAATAGCCCGGCTCCCAAAACGCGGCAACGCTCGACGCGCCGCGTGCGGGATTTTTGCGGATCCGGTCGGCGTTCGGCCGGGGAGCTCATATGGCCGGCGACTGTACGTCTAAGATTACTGGAGTTTGCCTCACTTACGGTCGGCCATCCTTTGACTTTCTGTGCCTTCGTCACGAAGGATGTTATATGTCGTCGTCGCAAAGTACGGAGCTGTATACCTCCTCCGTCGATTGCGATGCCTCGACCTGCCAGGGTCGATAGCGACGTCTATGGGCTCACTGGGGGTTGTCTTCCCAGCTTATGTCCAGCCAGCTTTTCTGCTCCTTATTTTTCTTCCTCTTTTTCCTCCCTTCTTTTTTATTTTCTTATTTTAATTATAACAAAACGGCGTCTTTGTCACACATATTTTGAGATTCCTTTCACGATAGGAGGCACGGCTATTCACATCCCTGATTGCGTGCGCGCATCATGTGATGTTTCCAGCTGCTGAAATTTTCCGCCAAGATGATATGTGAAATCATAGCATAAATATTCTTCCCTGTGAAGGCATTTTTACAATAAAAGGTTTTAGCGTCACTGTTAGCTTCAAAAAAGGAGATAATAAATACTGACAGAATAGAAGGCAAGCACCTCTGTAAATCTTCAAAGAGATCGGAAGACGATTTGAGTGGAGAAAAGTGGATATTGCCAAGCCATATAACCCCCCCCCCCGAAAAAAAAAGCAAGAAAACAGAGGTCATTTTGTTTTTATGCAAATATCTGTATATACAGATTTCAGCGTTTGAATTTTGTTCACCATTTAAAGTCATCACTTGAGTTGTTTCGTTGTACTCTATATATTTTCTTATTTTTGAATGCGTTCTAAATTTAAATCTTTTTCCAGTGCAGTATGTTTTCATAATGTATGTAGAGTACTGTATGACTTTATGATCTTTAATTTTATTGATCTTGGGGATGAGAGAGCTCGCCAAGCTGATTTTCCAGCTTTTTTCCCAAACTTTTGATGGGAGGACACTTAAGACTGCTTACGTGTTGGAATGCGAAAGCATTCGTACAAGCAGCGTGCCCCGCTGTCCTCCGCAAAGGCCGGCCAGGCGGCGCGACGTTTCTGAAAGCAGAGAGTAGAACACGTGATACAGTAGTGCACAAGAAGGGAGAGGGGGAATTTTCCGCTCCCCCCCCCAGCCCCACCTTCCACTCCGGCCGCGCCTGACACGTGACACCAGCGGCGGCCGCGCACGCGCCACCCTGTCCCTTTTACCTGTGCGCGGGCATCAGTGCCAGGAAAAGGGCTTCTCTTCCTGGCACAGCCAATGTGACCACGTCGCAGCCAATGTGAATTTATGGCTCGTTTCGCTCAGCCGGAATTCGGGTGCCGTTTTTTGAGGTTACAGTCAACGCCTACTGCGCTCCATGGGACTGTTAATGCTTTCGCATTAAAACGAGGAAAGTAAATTGCTATATTCTTGTATTCGGTGATCATCTTAACAAATATGCAAATATTATAGCGATTCAAGAGATTTCAACTTAGCGCCTTCACGGATCAATGGGCTAAGTTTAAATCCAGATTGTTCAGGTATGTATGCCATCTGATTTAAAGTCGGAAGCTCCAAACAACCGCATATCACCCCCATGCAACGGACCTGTAGAGTGACTTAAGAAAACTTTAGTATCGATTCTATCCCAATATATGCGTCCTGACTAGAAAGACTGGGACAGTGGATTGCGTAATGTATGTTCGCATAGAGCACTGCCAAGCATGACAGTACAGTTTATACTTTTTTATACTTACTGTTGTCACTTAGCCATCTCGTGGCCCCTTCGCAGTAGGGTAGAACCGTGACGACCAAACAGGCAGGCCGACTACCAGTATAAGAACGGTTTATTCCGGGCACGCGTGGAAGTATATATAGCGCTTCCATGGGCCAATAGCATAACCGTTAATAAAACAAACATACATTGAATAACAGTATCGTCATCCTTTGGTGACGCTGCCGAAGTGATAACAATTCTCCTCTTATAATTGAAGGCGCTCAATGGGTTTCCGAGCCCGGGTGGATAGCCGCAGCTCGAACGGCACACAGCTGTCTTCTGGCTCGGTTGAGATCGTTGCTGCGCTGTCCAACTCGTTCGCAGGGCTCCTGGCCGAGGCTACGGGTACCGCTCCTCGAGCCAACTGGTCAGGAGGACTCCTGGGAGGGGGTGCAGGTACCGCTGACTCACTGGCGGCGGGTGCCTCGCTGATTTCAGGCTCGGCTGCCTTGCCGACTTCAGGTTTGACCTCCCGTAGCCTTAGTTGATCGAGATGACGGCGGACGTCGCCTCCGGGAGTAGAGACTACAGTCATGCAAGCTCCGTGGTTGCTCTCCACCACCCCAGGCAACCATTTTTCACCTTGCCCGAAGTTCCGGTACTACACGGCAGCATGAGGGCGAATTCTTGGGACCTGCAAGTCAGGCGAGCACACTAGTCTTGACGGCACAGCAGTGTCGACGCACGAGCGTACTTGGAAACCAAGTAAGAGTTCGGCCGGTGATTTCCCTTCCGACAGTGGAGCGGGACGGTAAAACAGTAATACTTTCGCCAACTTCGTTTCAAAATCCCCGGTTGACAACTTTGCTAGGGACTGTTTACCGTTCTGACCGTCCGCTCTGCCAATCTATTAGATTGTCGGTGATACGGAGCGGATGGTAAATGCTCCTCGCGATTTATTTCAAGGAACTCGCCAAACAGCTGACTAGTAAACTGAGTCCCGTAGTCGGACAGAATCGCACGTGGTAAGCCGAATCTGCTGAACATGTCTCGGAGCTTCGTTATGGTGGCTTCAGTGGTGGCAGAGCGCCTTACACACACTTCGATCCACTCTGTGTGTGAATCCACTACCACCAACAGCATTGTTTCTTCAATTGGCCCGGCAAAATCAATATGCAACCGCGATCCACTTTCTCCCGTTTCTGGCCAGTTAACAGGCGTGCTTGCTGGTGGCATAGAAGCAGCCTGTGTACAGTTGTGACAAGGACGAGCCAGTCGTTCTACCTCACCGTCCAATCTGGGCTACCAAAACAATGTCCGGGCTGCCCTTTTCATGGCCGTCACCCCCTGGTGAATCTCGTGGAGTAGCTTGATCATCTCTTTCTGGGCTGCCCCTGAAATGACGACTCGCTATCCCCAGTAGAGCAGGTCCTGGACAACACACAACTCCTGCATTCTGGAAAAATAAGGATGCAGCTCCAGCTGTTCTCTGGTCAGATTTCTCGGCCAGCCACGCATCACGAAGCCTTTACTTGAGTCAGTGTTCTGTCCTTGGCACTGAGCTCTCTTAGCTGCCCTGCAGGCCGAAACGCTTCATCCATGCACTGTATCGCGAACACGTACTCTGGCAGCTCCTCCTTCGGCCCTTTTGGTCTGTGGAAGGGGCAACCGGCTGAGGGCGTCGGCATTCGTGTTGAGTTTTCCAGGACGAAATTCGATTTTGTACTGGAAGTCGCTGAGTAGAAGGGCCCACTTCTGAATTCTTCCCCATGCCAGCAGAAGTATCGGCCGGTCCTCTTTCAGCAGACCCACCAGGGGTTGATGGTCGGTTACGAGAACGAACTGTCGACCTAGAACGTAATCCCTGAACTTGGTCACGGCGAACATCAAGGCTTGTGCCTCTTTCTTCATTTGGGAATAATTTTTTTCTGCTGACGTCAGGATTTGGGAACGGAATGCGATTCGTCGGTCTACAGACCCCAATCGGTGCGTTTTGGCGAGGCATCGCATTCCAGACGGAGTGGTTTACCAGGATCAAAAAATGTCAACACCGGAGACTTTAGCAATACTGTCTTGGCCTTTTCCATGGCACCTCATTGTCTCCGTCTCCATAGACGTACCTAATTTTTCTAAGAGCTCGTAAAGCGATGCCAGCATGGTAGACATATTTGGGGAAAACCGATGAGAATACGACAAAAATCCAATGAAGGCACGGAGCTCGCTTACCTTCGTAGGGCTTTGGGCCTGTCGGATGGTATCCAGATTCTTCTCGATGGGGTGAAGCCCTTCCTGGTCCACTCTGTGGCCCAAGTAACAAATTTCACTTTTCCTAAAGTTACACTTCGACTGCCGCAGCCGCACACCCATGTCTTGAGATCGTTGCAGCACACCCTCAGATTTTCAGTTCCTGGCTGCTCAGTCATCAACACGTCATCCAAGTACACCTGTAGTCCTGGCAGGCCGGCCAGCATGGTTTCCATTTTCTCTGAAAAATGGCTGGAGCAGATGCAACCCCGAACGGCACCCGGTTGTAACGGAAGAGACCGCGCTGTGTATTAATCCCCGTCAGTTTTTTCTGGAATCTTCCTTCAACGGCACCTGGTAGTACGCGTCGCGCAGGTCTAATGTAGTGCACACGGCCCCACCACGCATGGACGCAAAAATGTCAGCTATGCTTGGCAGAGGGTACTGTTCAGTAGCACAGGCAGCGTTTACAGTAAACGTAAAATCTCCGAAAATTCTAATGGGTCCATCGTTTTTCCGCACAGGAACGGTCGGTGCCGTCCATTCTGAATGTGTTATCTTAGACAAAACTCCCGTTTAAACAAGGCGGTCTAACTCCTCACAAACCTTAACCCTTAGAACGTAAGGAACTGGTCTTGCCTTCAGGAACTTCAGGCGAGCTCCTTTCTTCAGGTAGAGACGCACGCGGGGCCCCTCGATGGCTCCTAGACCGGGCTCGAACAGGTCCTGGAAGGTGCTCAGTAGGGATTTTAATTCCTGGTTGTCTCGGTGAGCAGAAACAGACGCCACTTCTGCGCCAAGCAAGTTCAACTTGCTGATTACGTCCCGGCCACAGAGGCTGGGTCTGAGGCAATCCAACACCACCAGGTTTGCAGGAACCGTGCGGCCCTGCAAAGCAACGTCCAGATGCAACACTCCTAAGATGGGCGATTTTTCGATATAACAATTCAGTCTCAGTTCGCTTTTTGCAAGGCTAAGACATTGGTTTCTTACGCTTACTATACAAAGGTGATATTTACTTGTTAGATATCTTATGTCACCCACCATCCGTAAATTACGACACAATATAGAATTACAGCCAATAATTTTGTAAACAAAAACCAGGGGCTGATGGAAACGCGCGTTTAAGGCGCTCGCTTTGTTCGAGAATATTCTAATGTCGTCTTAAGATACCAACATTTTAAGTCAGTGCTAGAGAAACAAAAGTATCCACCCCGTATAATCAAAAATGCAATCAGAAAAGCTAAGAAACTGAACCGAGCACACCTAATCAGCCCGCGCCCCACGCAAAGCGACAGACCACGCACAAATCTATATCTAACTGATAGCAAGAACCATCGTAATGTAAATAATATCTTAAGACCTCATTATAACAT
This sequence comes from Ixodes ricinus, assembly GCA_037355805.1. Classification (NCBI taxonomy): domain Eukaryota; kingdom Metazoa; phylum Arthropoda; class Arachnida; order Ixodida; family Ixodidae; genus Ixodes; species Ixodes ricinus. The sequence continues at coordinate 5,495 of JAZHYW010001007.1, read as the reverse complement.
TATAGAACAAAGCGAGCGCCTTAAACGCTCGTTTCCATTCGCCCCTGGGGTAGTCCACAGACGACCGCGTAACCTCAAAGACGCGCTAATAAACACTCGGATCGCCGCCACCTAACGAATGTATGCCTTGCATGCACCCAGGATGTCTGATCTGTAAACAGGGTCAGCACACAACACGGCCAGCAGTACGCACTCGCAGTTATCGATCAAAATTAAAGGGCACTTAACATGTGCCTCGTCGAATGTCGTGTACTTACTCGAGTGTACCGTATGCAAAATGCAATATATAGGGCAGACTAGGACGGCATTTAGACTGCGCTGTAATAATCACAAATATCACGCCATAAATCTTCCGACACTGCCTCTATCCAAACATCTCGCTCTCCCGAAACATTCGTTTGATAAATTTTCAGTGACGCTCCTAGAATCTGAATTTAAATAAAATGGCGAACGTGAACAGATTGAAGCATAGCCAATTTAGCGATTTAACACAATTAAACAAGGAATAAATGAAAACCCCGCTACTTTCGCATCGATTAAAATGCTATCAGAGGAATAGCAACAGCGATCAGGGGACATTTTTTCAAGTCCCAGACCTTGTTGTTAGCAGTGGTACTGTGTTTGTGGCCGAAACTGGATCATCAACTTTTCACTTTTATTTCCAGGTTTTGATATTCATTTTCTTTCCATTTATTTCTCGGTTTAACATTGTTCCCTTCCAGGTCTGACTCATGAATGCCCCACGGAACAACCCAAATGACCGTGCCGTTTTTTTTCGTTTTTTTTTTGGTAACAACTTTTTAATTTACGCGTGTAACTTTCGTCTATTGTACGCTATCATCCATGTCAATCCTGCCCGAACGGACACAAAGTCACCCTGCGCCCGCTTTCAAGAAACTACAACCGTCATCCCAACGTGTTTGAAACTTGGCTCCGATCATCAAGCTTCTTTACCCGGATACGAACTGCCCCACGCTTCTCTATCACGAAAGCTCACACTGTCACCCCGCCGAAATTTGGATCCGACCGTAGCATTGTATAAACGTTTGCCCATCCGGAACATACGCTTCAAAGAAAACTCCAACCGTGGTGGAACGTAGATGATAATGATTATCATCGTGTTTCGCAACAAACCTAAAAAAAAGCCTGCCTATCCATGCTAACGTGTTTCTAGGGGTCGTATTGGTGCACCAGAGAGAAGACCACTGTGGTTGTTTCTGGGCACTGAAAAATAAAGACATTATTATTATTATATATACCGATTTTTTATTGTGCTATCCAAATTACCGAAAAAATTCTTCACTTCGCGTTCTCTCCTTCTGAAGTGCATAAGGCAAATCGCCGCAGAGAATTAAAAAATGAGGTGGATTGTGGCGTATAAAACAAACCATTCAACAAGTGAAGCATTTAGATTGCCTTGGTATCTTTCGACACTAAAAAAAACAACGACAAAAAGCTATCTTCCTTCCATTTCTAGGTTTAGTGCTAATCCGGGGAAGAAAAAAAAAGAAAATAACTCACATTGTTGAAGCGAAGACAGATGAAAAGAAGACGATTCCAATTCACGCCGTTATCAACGATACTTCTGATACAAAAAAGAAATGCTTTCACATTCGGGTTCTTAGTGCCGTAAACCAACGCAACGTTCTCGCGTCTGGTGTAAGAGCAAAGAGTGTTATAAGCTTTTACGCGTTTTATCTAAAGATACTTAGGAAAGCAAAGAATTGACAAGTGCTGGCAAGAGCGAGTCGATTTTGGCGCGCTAATAAATAAACTACTTAATATTTGCGAATTGCGAGCTAAGTTTATTCCTGTCTGAATATTTACCCTTCTAATTCGATTGGACTCCTTGAGCATTCTTTGCGCGCTTAATGTTTGCGCCAATACTCATCTATTCAACTGGCATCGCCAAAACGAAGCTTGTAAATAAGTGTTTCGCGCTTGCTGGGTATTAATGCAGCTTCGATTAAGAGCTGAGTTATAACTTCTAGGCGCTGATGAGTGATGCCCTCTAGACGCAGGATTATCAGAGCGCGTCTCCGACCACTCAAGCAGTTCGCAATGTCGAGGTTACTAAATATGTCTCATTCGCACATATGGGTCATACCGATTCCGTCCTTTTCTATAGCTATTACTGAATGCTTTTAAGCACGTGCTTTTGATCGCCTTTAAAATATGTAGCTATTTTTTATAAACGGTTATTGTGGTTCCTTAGAAAACTACAAAATTTATTTATATTTATCTTTATATTGCAATTGTGTTTATATAACGAAACCACATTTTTTTCATCGGAAGTGGCGCCCCCCTGTGCTGTGTTCAAAATTTAATACGCGGCTGTACTCACTTCAAGTGCTTATAATACTTCAGTTAAAGTTCGAACGTAGCAGACTAAATAAGAGCGAGCTCGGGCTCTGAGCGTCCCCGCCAAGCATGCGACATCGTTCAGTGCAGGCACCGTTCAGGCATAGCCTAATCTATACTCACAAAGCGTGCAGTTCGTCGACGGAGCCATAGAATGCCCGGTCGAAGATTTGTAATGCGAGTTTCTGGTAGCACAGACCATCAAAGAGTCATTTCTCGGGGAACCTGGACGTCTGTGCACAGTTTTTGCAGCGGCGAGGACCCCAAACACGCTTGTTCGCTCGGAAGAAGTGTGTTTCGGCGTCTCGCCGCATCGGGGCGAAATTCACGTGGCTCTCCTCTCCCCATCCGTTGTCTGCCGCTCTACATTTTCCATTTCGGCGTCCACTTGTCGTGGCGATATGCCAGGCTTTGTCAGTATATACACCAACTCATGTTTACGAACAAACCGGAGCGCCCCTAGCGGACGCCACCGACGCCGCGCATGCGCCATGAGTGGTGTGGGCAAGAAGCTCGCCGTCGCCCATAAACAAACCATTGGAATGGGATGTTGTCGGCGTCGGTGTGAGTCTCCGAGCTCTTTTTCCCGTTGGAGTTGTTGATTGTACGTCCTCCTGGCAATGTATGACTACTGGAGGCGGACTCAGCGAAATTAACGAGGCTCGTTACACTGCAAAAACTTGGCGTAAATAATGTAACACGCGACGACGCATTCCTTGCGGACGCCGCAGAAGAGACGTTGAAGGAACATAATTCACATGGTGAGGTTCTGCTCGCTATTTTCCGTCATGATGTCGCTCGGGCTGCAAAAGCCCGAACCGTAGGTGAGGATGTTGACGTCGACGCACTGAAAATTGCAAGCAGAAGCAGAAATCGGACCCAGTGAGATCACCGGCATAACAAGTCGGCGATGGCCACTGGTAACGATTATCAACATCTCCTTATATCTACTGTTTACACCGATCCCATCACCAGCACCAAAACTTTGAATGACTATATTCGCGCATCTAACGTGAATACCGGGCGAATAAGCTGGTCTTGACGCGTTTTGAACGAGGCATTGCGCGTAGTCTGCTGGCGTGATTATTAAAGCTCGAACGAGGAGGCGGTCGTTTGAACTTGATGACGCACTGAACGATGTCTGCAGGTGGTCCGCGCACCCTGATGGTTTTCCGGCGTCTGTTGGAACAAAGCAAATATATCTGACGACCACAGCTATCCGGGGACCACTGAAAGTGGCCCACCAAGCAATCCTGGTTCGATGACGTCTGTTTTTCCCATTTTACGGCCCCTATTCACGTTCTCGGATGAACCGACCAGGCGGAAAACGCACAAAAAAACTGACTCTTCAAACCGTCTCGATCGTTGTGTACTTCCCAGTAGCGGAGTTATGAGGAGAAGGCAGGTTTTTTTCCGGTTTCTTCCAGTAACACAGGAATGCACTTCTATGGCGACTTCCACCATTGTTCAGACCGGAAGTGCTCCGACCAGCGCCACCACCGCGCCGTGACGTAAGAGATGAGTTCGTGTGTAGGAGTGGCTTAGGGACCAGGTAAAGGTCCCAAACGTTTATTTACACGCCGTTTACACTTTAAGATGTCTAACGCTGCGAGGGATATTCTCAGGCCTACCGAGATTACACGCCGTGTCACGCTTTAGTCGAGGGTCGCCCGCTGCGCGACCTTGAAATTTCTCTACTTCTTTTCTTGGCGCTCGACGCCTACAATACTTTCTCTCCCGCGTTCAGTATGACCGTGTACCACCGTGGCTTGAGGTGGTAAACACCGCTTGACTTGACGAGGCAAAGCTCGGAGAATCGCCTGTGCTTGTTTGGCTGCGGTAATAGCCGCCGCCCGTGTGTGACGGTGAGTTTGATTGTTCAGATCCAAAACAGACCGGAGTCTCTGTGGTTGTTTTCGGAATAAGGAGAGCTGGGTCTCTGATTTTTGAGGGGCAGTTTGGTTCAGTACTTGGAGGTGTTCTGTGTGGGTTTTATCAGATCGAGGGGATCGGGTTTGAGGTGAGGCATTGCCATGATCAGTGGTCGGTCGAGTATAAAATGGTGGAAACCCGAATGGCATGGTTTGGATTAAAGAGCGGTTCTTGACGAGCGGGTTTAGGTGGTTGTCGGAAACGGTTTCTTGGCGTCCATTGTAGTCGATTGTAAAAGTCTTTACTTTCAGGCGTACCTTATGCGGCCCGGTGTATGGTTGTTGAAGCGATCTTTAGAGCCGTCTCGTGTGGTGAAATACGTGGCTGCACGTCATAAGCCGCTCGATACGTACCGGAATCTCCGTGCTTGCCGCGCGGAGATGTGGGTCGGAGACGGCATTATCGTTCGCAGCTGATTGGCATGTCGGCAGGATCAGGATTGCCTTCAACACCTGATGGGCAAACCTGCGTTGCAGCGGTGGCGAGCCGCATACCAACTCGGCTGACTGTAGCCGAGGTCTCGGCTTCGTGCTGGCCCGAAGTCCAACAGGATGATCGGCAACCGTGTTCCAGCTCTTGCTGGATTGCGCTATCGGCGCCGCTTCCGGATGAGCGAGAAAACGGCTGTCGAGTTCATTTGCGGAAGGGTGGTGGGCGGTCGTTCGTATTCGCTTTGTTCCCAAGAGGAAAGGAAGATACTGGAAGAGCGCGGATCTGAATTGACGTCTCAGGTCCGGCAGAGTAGATGGGATGTCAATCGGGACACCCATCCTTGAACGAAAGTGCTACGGTGTCTGCTCGGATATCTTAGGGCCCTGTGCTCGGATAAAATCCGAAAACTCCGAAAACACCGCCGGTAAAATTTTGGTCAATTCGATTTATCTGATAAACTCGAATGTTTACGTGCATATGCCACCCCCCCCGCAAAAAAAAAAAGTAAAAATACTTTTTTTTTAACTCAATCAACACGGAATCATTTACGTCCTGGGAAAATGCAATCAGGGGTCCCGTGTGTTGAGACATTTCGTTGTTATTATTTCCGACGCGAATGTCGCACCATCGCCATGCACAAACGCTGATGTGGGTCCTGAGCGCGCGTGATTAAAGACCTTCCATCCGAGACATCGGAGTCGCCTGACGTTTTTCCTACAAAATGGTGACCCGGACGGGATTTGCCCTGAGCATCTGTCATTCAGGTGAAT
>JAZHYW010001006.1:0-22623 GCA_037355805.1 Ixodes ricinus | reverse complement strand
GACACAGTTCTTGTATCGCCTGCTGTCCTCGGCGGTACTTGGCTACGCCGCCACGTTTTTCGCAATCGAAACATTCCGCTGCTGTTCCGAAGTATTCTTGGACGGGGTAATGTTGTGAAAAAGAGCATGACCTGGCAGGTAGCGGCTTGTCTGCTCAGAAGTTCAGTGTCACACTGTCGTGATAGATTACGTACGCTGTGTCGTTTTCACTTCTATTGTAGGTTTCTTGATGTGGATGGAAAGCACTCCGTAACCTTTCAGGTATTGTAATATCACTTCCTTGTATTCCAGGGGTAATCTACTGATTTTTCCAATGTTCTTGGATTAGGATTTGGGAACAAGAGCTCTGGTAGGGACGCCAGCAAGTGTAGACTTGGCTAATAGGTTGTTGGCAAATGTCAATATTGAATCATTGACCGCGAGGCTTCCATCTTTTGTGAAGAGGTGAGATATTAGCTCTTCCTGTGCCACAGCAAGGATTTCGCCAGCCATGGTGTTCGGATTCAGTCTTTAGAATAATGGCCCAGGATGGGTTGACTTGAACACAACATGAATTATAGATGGTTGGTCCATTTTATAGGAGACAAAAAGGAATGACGCTTCATCATGATCTTCATTGTTCTTCATTCTCATTGTCGGAGTAGTTGGAGGTTGCTTCATCGTTGTAATATTCAATGTCAACACGTTGAGGCTCTACACAGGCGTGATCTTCATCTTCAAGACATTACTTTGAGCAGAGCTAATAAATCAAGTAGGTCGGGTCTTCGTCGACAATTGATAGGATTGATGGCCAGGAAGGACCCAGTACGATTTGATCTATGGCCTGGAAGGCCCATGTACTGAAGGGATTCACTAGAGCTGGATACCGCCTGTAAGCGGAAGATGACGGCCTCTCTCTGCACCCGGAGCGCTAGGCGCTCCTGCAGATTTTAACTTCAGGGAACAATCAGGGCAAAATGTTTAACGTAAAGTCAGTAATCAGGGTGGAAAAGTAAATTATCGAGAAGAGCTCAAGGTACAGTTCACTTGTCTGCGGGCTTCGTCGTCGTTCTTTTCTGACGGCGTCTCTGCGCGGCGTGTTGGCGCGACGCTCACTCTTTTTGTTTATGCAGGTGTTTGGGCTGATAGCCGCCCAGCACGCCACCGCTGCGCACGTCGACTGTTATTGAAGATACTTCCGCTACGGCGGCAATTGCCCAGCCATCCTGTCCTTTGTGTTTTTCAACGTTCGCCGCTGCATTTTTACAAGCTGTGCTTGGCTTTCAACCGTGGCTATATTAGGCAACAACTTTTCACGTCATGTGATGGGACTGTATATCAGCGGCTGCTTCAGCATCCACCCTTAGATTTCGATGAGTACATGTCGGCGGGACGCTCATGTCTCCATCTTTCTGCAGGTTGGTTTTTCCTACCATTATAGGTTTGTAGGCCACCACCAACATTCTCGTTCGTCGCACGAGACCCAAGTCTTTGTAGATTGGTTGTTTTTCTAGTTGATTGTTATTCGAGAACAGTCTAGCTGTGGCTAGCGTAATGAAACAACGGCTGTTGATGGCAGCAGATGTGGAATTGAACCCAGGCCCGCTAACGTCTGCACAAAAAGACAGCTAGAAAAAGCAATGTAATTACTCTCAAGAACAATAGACAAAAGTAAATGTTGCAGAAATTGGAAAGCCATAAGGGAAATGCACACAAAATTCTACGGTACATTAAAGGTCTATTTTCCCGACTAACTTGTCTAGAAAGCGAGATGTCATCGCTCAAATCCTTGAGACAATAGGATGTTGAACTAGAAACGGCAAATCTGACATTTATATGCAACTTACAATAGCCACCATTAGTCAGAACGCGACCTGAGAGTCAATCTCTCTGAAACAGCCTTATCATTTATGGTTTGGCTGACGCACCAAACGAAACTTGGGCAGAGTCTGAGGCGAAGCTGATTACATTTTGCTCTGAGAAGTTAGGCATCATGCTTGTGGCCATTAACATTGAGCCTGCACATCGGCGTGGCCGCTTTGACGGAAGAAAAAGAGCGCCATCCTATCAAGAAGTTATTTGTCATTTACAAGATAAGCAAAAAGTACTGTCCGCGGCATATCAACTAAAGGGAGGGGTGTCTATTGGTGAAGAATTTTCCCCCGAGATGCAGCACGCCTCGACGTAAACTTTTACAGTACGCCAATGAAGCAAACGCGCAACTTAAACTACGTTACAAGTTAGTTAACTGCGATAAAAGATACCAGTACAATACCCACGATGAGACAGTCTGCGAGAATGCTAAATAGCAACAACAAGAAATCGAAATTAGAAGGCCAAACTCTTTGGAACTTGTTTTTGATAGAGTGAGTCTAAAAAAAAAAAAGACGACCTTGCTTTTCTTTTTCTACAAGAAAGGCTGATGTTGGTTTCGGTACGAATCCTGGCTTGATGCTTCCATAAAGAACTCTGAAGATATTTCCACCGAACTACGAATTCTACCGCAAAGATAGAAACTCGAGGGAAGGGGGCATACTTTTACTTGTCGCGGAAAACCTACAAAGTATGGCTCTTGAATTCAGAGACCGCGTGTGCGAATCTGTATGGTGCAAGCGAAAAATCAAAGTCGTAAGCTCTAACAGTAGCCTCATTTTATATTCCGACAGGTAGCAGTTCATTGGAACCCTTTTGTGTATTTTTAATGCGTTATCTTTCATAATCCCTGACGTCTTCATACTTGATGGTGACTGCAATCTTGCAGACATTGAATTTGTTCATTATTTACCGCTCCAGCAGAATTCAGTCTTATTTTATAAAACTTCCGACGAACTTGTAAACGCTCATGATTTGCAACAATTTGTGTAGTTTCTAACAAGTTTACGCATCAGGTTTAAGTTACATATATTAGATCTGTTTCTTACAAACTGCCCGTCTGCAATCTTGTCGGTCATTGCGATTCCGGGTATCAAATGACCACGAGTTCGCTGTCGTTGCCTACGCCACATGCAAGCACGCTGTCAATGATAAACCCTGTCCCAAGAAAGTTTATTATTTCGATCATGGAGAATATGACAGCATATCTTTCGATCTCCTAGATTATCTACCGGAGCTTCAATGTGCATCCACATTGCTTGACGTTGAAGGAATATGGAATCTGATTTATGAAGGAACTTTCTTTGCTTATCGCTAAATAGCGATAAGCAATGAAAGTTCCGTCCTTCTTCTTAACCAGTACGACTGGAAAGGCCCACGGACTGCTTGAAGGTTAGATTATGTCGTCGTTCAGCATCTCTTGAACTTGCTCCTGCATCACCTCCCTTTCTTTAACGGAGACTGTACGGCGATCGATGCACAGGGCGCGCGTCGTCCTCAGTAACGATGCGATGCTTCGTAACGGATGTTTGGCGCACCTTCGACGACGTCGCAAAGCTGTCGCGGTATTCGGCGAGGAGGTTAATCAGCTGCCGTCATTTCGGGCCCGGAAGCGTAGGGTCAACGTCGAGCTGCGCTGGCGACGTACTGTTTTGCTGAGGGGGCGAGAATTTCTCAGTAATCGCGGCGGTTTCGGCGGAGTTTCGGAGTTCCTTGACGTAGCACACCGCTGCACCTTTCGTGAGGTGTTGCGTTTCAGATGGTGTCAGGAAGGCGCAGAAACGACAAACCATAGATGACAAAAGAAGTGCAATATCTTCTTAACATAGAGCGGACAATAGTTATAAAAAATTAACGAACGAAGAACTTGGCCACAAAAATGGAACTCCTAAGTCTCGGCAATATCTTTAAGGCTACAGGTAAAGAAGTAAGACAATAATACTATTCGATGCTAGGCCCAAAGATGCTTAACGATCGTTAGGAGCGATTTAAAACTGTTAAAAATCGGGTAAAGTTGATCCTGTATTCTGTAATTCTTAACAACGATGATATGACTTCTGATAATTTTATCGAGGCTGTTTGCTTTATTTTTTTCCAGTCCGTTTTCTTGACATCAACTGAATTCCTTGTACCACAATGTTTCAAGACTAATCTAGAAGCAATGCCTGAGTTCGTTTTGAGGATGATGGAGTAGACAAACTACTCCGTAATTTTAAATATCTTTCAGTCATCAATCCTGACGGCATACCTAGTCATGCCGTAAAGATGTGTGCTGTAGCAATTTCCCCTTTCTAATACATTATTTTAAACAAATCACTATTTGCTAGCAGGGTGCCATCGGGACCGAAAAGTGCAAATGTTGTGCTTATTTATAAGTCAGGCCAAAGAAGCCAGGCTTCTAATTACAGGCCCCTCTCCCTAAATTGTTTGTTTTAAATTACTGGAGCATATAGTATATAGAAATATGGTTAGCCACCTCAAGTCCAATCATTTATTTTTGATGTCCCAGCATGGTTTCTAGTGTGGTTTGTTGTGCACCACGCAGCTGATAGAATTTGTGCATGATCTGTCACTTTCACTAGATTAAAGTGTTCAGGTTGACTGCTTGCTCCTAGAATTTTAAAAACCATTTGATAATGTAACTCACTTACTTCTCATGCACAAACTATCATTCATGTGCTTACCCGACTATCTTCTTAGGTGGATAAATAATTACTCATCCAGTTGTACACAAAGTGTAGACAATGGAGGTCAAACTTCTCCGTCCGTAGATATAAGCTCGGGTGTAAACCAAGGGTCCGTACTTGGGCCACTTTTCTCCTTGTTATAGTACAGCAATGACATAGCGCAAAATTCAACATGCAGTATACGTTTATATGCTGATGATTGTGTTATTTTTAGAGGTTAAAAGCGAAGATGAATATTTTTTACATCAGTCAGTCCTTTAAAATGTAATAAATTGTTCCGACAAACGGTGAATGTTCCTAAACATCAATAAGTGCAATTATGTTGAATTCCCCGAAGAAAGAAGCCTTTTAAATCTAGACACCAGCTGAACGGTGATGCCTGCAGGAAGCTACAGATGCCAAATATTTATGAGTTTAACTTATCCTGGTCAAAACACGTGGATACAAACAAAAGTAAGGCAAACAACGCTTTAACTTTGTCAAAGGTAATTTCGAAAAGGCCCCAGATAATATTATTAATTTTTATACGTCACCAATGCGAGGCCAATCATATAGTTTGCATGAACAGTGTGGTACACATATTACTTAAATTTATCATCAAGACTACAGCGCGTGCAAACTAGAGCACCTCGTGTTGTAACAAATAATTACAGACTTCGATCGAGTTTAACAAATTTAAGGAACTGGAATGGTAACCATTAGATTTGCAGAAAAAAATATCTTCAAAGAAATCTTCTCCGAAATATTTATTCGGAACAAACAGGTTTAATAAAAGATAACTAGTTTCATAATCTTGATTACCTTTCTTAAAGAGTGGACCATAAGCTAAAAAATATGAAGTGCAGAACTGAAATATTAAAAACTCCTTTTTTCCCAAATCGATTAGGGACTGGAATTGTCTTGCACAGCACGTGGTCACTGAGACTTCGGATGAAATACTTTTTTAGTTGTTATTGAACATGCTTTATTATTGATATGCCGGAGACTCTTTTGTTTCTGTTTACTGTGCTTTATGATGAACATGGTTAAAACGCGCACAAAGAGACGAGGACAAACAGGGAAGGAACTGTTTGTCCTCGTCTCTTTGTGCGCGTTTTAACCATGTTCAACGTTTACCAACTCGCCCAACTTACCACTCTTCTACAGTGCTTTATGATGATTGTAACGGTATTATTGTCCTTCCTTCATGCAGTGTTAGTATTTCTATTCACATGTTGGTGATAAGTGAAGAATTGTTTTATTTTCTGTAATATATAACCCCACAATAATGTGTTTGTGACGCTGTAGGTACTGTGTAAGTAAATAAATAAATAAATGTTTATTTTAAGCTTGTTCCTCTTCATTGTCCTTCTCGTATGCTACGCCTTGCCCTGATTGCTTTTATCAATCACGCGCTTCGCTTTCAAACAGAAAGGTGGTTAGATTTTCGTTTCGAATGAAAAAAAAAGTTGCGTTATAAAGCAAAAAAACAGCCACAGAGCCTAAATTCAATTACATTTAATTTTATGCAAATCAAAAGCAACTAAACCAGCTGCTAAGGAGTTTCATTCGCAACAGTAATAAGAACCGTGCAGTTTACCTCGTTAAAGAGAAGACTTATATAACCAACTCGTTTTCGTAACAGCCACGCCACCAAATACTGTTGCTTTTCCCGAAATCCAGTCGGCATTGCGTGCTAGAAACCCTACAACCCATTTTCTACCATACCAAGAAAAAAAAAGAAAGAGCAAACGAAAGCAAATTGGCGCTTCAGATAGATTTCTAGCGGAAAACAATATCATTACCCACGCAACTGCAGCAGCAAAGAAACTGACCACTTAGTGTAACGTGAATTCATTTAGAAACAAATTATTTACTTCCTCCTTTCTCTTAATTACTTTATCTTCTTGCTTTTCTAGTTTCTTTTTTAAACTTGCTATTCACGTTTCCACGCCGCCTTTGACATCGTTCTCGCGTCCCCCCCCTTTCTTTCTCTATTAAATTGTCTTACTGATTCGCTTCTTTTTACATAACTGGAAAAATTATATTATCGTGCAGAGGAAAGGGCTTGACAAAAGTAAACTGAAAATTAATGTTTAACAGGATAACTTATGTCAAACAAAATAAAGAATGAGCGTCGAGACAGTAGGAAAAGCGGGCGGCGATTTGGCCGCGTAACAGCAACCGCGAGCGAGACTGACTCGACAAGGTCTAGCGCAGTTCCTTATCCAGTCTGGGTCACCATCTCGAATATTCGGCCAAGAGGGTTCGAGCATAGCGTGTTCGGGGTGAAAATGAACAGGAACCTTCGAGTACCATTGTGCTTCCGGCCGGACATGCACACCACGGTCATCGTCCGAACTCCTGCAGTCGTAGGCTCAGCCGGGCGAGGCGTCAGGAGTGCTCTTTCTGACTCGCAAGCCAGCAGAGCGAGTGGTTTCTGCAACCACGCTAAGAGGATTTACTTACAAATATGGGCGGAACTTTGTTATTGCCCTGACGACAGCAAGGCACTCCTTTTCAGTCGTTGAGTACTTATCCATAATTTCGGTTCCAATCTTTATTGCCAGCGGACAAAGAATATGGTTTTGTGATCATGCCACGAGATGTGTATAGCATTAGCACCAAGGTCATGATAGCCATTGACAAGGGTATTTCAACATTTTCAAAATGTGTCGCTAATGAAATTAAAAAGTGAGGCCAAAAAAGTATGCAGAGAGCTAGACTTAAAAACACTGTGCGCATCTATTGACCGCAGTAATAACCTTAGCTTAGAGTTATTTTTCAGCGCAAAACCCCATAAGGTGAAAATTGTCCACAAAGAGTAATTACTGTCTGAGAATGGAACCTCGCCGAAGTCTATTGCTTTATTTCTACAGGAAAATGTAAATATCTTACCGGTTGGTGATCCCTTCACGCTGAGAGACTCAAACGAAGTGATTGATTTTTTAACCAACTCAGCTATGGTAGCCACTTCGAGGCCTTCTCAGTAGACATCAAGGACTTCTACTGTTCCTTACATCTGAAGGAACTTTGAGGTGTGGAAATATGCATTGATTCATTTCGTGTTATTTCATTTCAGGACTGCGTCAGGGATATTCAAAGTGGTTTCCTTGAACTACTCACGGTTTATTTCAAGATCTACCTTTGCGTGTTGAGAAGAAAAAAGATTTTTGCAGAAGCAAGGTACGTGCATTGGATCGTATGCGCCAGTTCTGAGTGAACCTTTACCTCGCACATCAGGACCGAACCTTTTACAGGCTTAGATGCTTCTATTGTTGTGAAGATATTTCGCTTGTGGATGACTTCTTGATTATCCTAGGTCGCGGCTGCTAAGGACTTTCAGCTTGCAGCGAAATGACGTTATTTCGTGTTTTAAGACATATATAGATCCACTAGAAGTAACGCTGAACTTCCTACAGAAGGGTCCTGCAATTTTTAGACCTTCGGCCATTTTTTGCAGACTATCGTGCATGATGGTCGCACGAACCGAGCGCGAAGGAAACTCACTCCTTCCGTTCAGATCGATACTCTGAGCTAGTGAGGAGAGGTATGTTGTTAAGTTATGACTCACGAATGCTCTTAAGAAGTCATGTCTTCATTTCTCAAAGCAGCTTCATTGCATCGGATTATCAGGTTACAGTAAGCGGGGTACCCTAAGTTTCGTACTGAAGGCTGCCGCAGATGTTTTAAAGAAAATCAGATGGAGCAATCCGTAATAAGCGAAGTCAAGAGACAAAAGAAATGACCGGCGTGTTTTTCTATATACATAAGGTGTCTCAAGGACTTAAGTGGATAGGAATCCGTATCAACATCAACGTAGCCTCTCTGCACCGAATAAGCTTCTGAGCTTTATGCAGGAAAGTCACGTGTCAGCAAACCGTCAAGCTGGTTGGAGCAAAAAATCACCAGAAGAGGTTTGTTACTTGCAATGAGGGGGTAGTTTACTATATTCCACTCTCATGGTAGAGAATATATAGGAAAACCGGCAGGTGTTTAAACGATCGTTTAAAAGAGCAACCTCTATAACACCCACGGAGACGTTTTGAGACACCTGGGCATACACTGTACGAATTGTGGATGCGTTCCGAATTTGAAAAATGTTCTGTAATAGGACGAAGTCGGGACCCGATGACCAGAGAGACAGTGGAAGCTCAAAAACTACAGCTTCGCTGACAAGCGTGTTAGTAGTTCGTCGTTAACACTGTCTCAATAAGAGCTCGAATTTTTATTCTGATAATTGCAGTGAGGAGTGAGAAGCATATTAAAAAGGGTTTCCTGTATTCGTGCTATTGTGCTGATCATGGAGATAGGGAGAGTCAACCCAATGACGAGAACAAAGAAGTAACAGAATACAAAACGAGTTGTAAGTCAAGCGCGTGCGTTTGTCCATTTGTTTGTCCGCGTGTTTGATTGATCTTGCGCTGTTAACCTCAGATTATGAATCACCAACTCGCCCAAGTTTCCATTTTATCAATTCACAGTCCTTTATGGGGATTTCTAGAGAAACGGTGGTCCTCCGACATTTCTGGACCTTCTTATTTCAAAACACCCTACATTCAACAGCGTTAAATAAGGCCATCACTTAGATTTGATATACCCTGTATCAGGATCCAAATATGGTGAACGAATAACTGCAACCATACTTACAAAACAAGCGACCTGGCGGTGATTCATGGTAATAAAAATTCGAGACTAAGGAACAAAGAAGGGGACGCTGTGTTGTGTCTCGTCCCCTTTAGTTTTTTTTTGTCTGATAATATATTGGATTTAACGTCAAAACAAAACCTAATAAGAAATCGCTTAGATACCTCGAACAGTGAAATGAACATTCCTGCTGCCCTTTTTAGAGAGCAGCTCTTAGGCGCCCGTTTCCTGCTTGAGCGGCGTCGCCGTCGGCTTAACCGCGCGGTGCATTATGGGATGTGTAACGTCACTGGTGACGTCACTGATGACGTCACCAGAAAACGTCACGCGCCCCTCGTTTTGTACTAAACTCCAACAAAAGTTGCTTCAAAAAGAGTCCTTTCTGTTGGTATTTACGTTTCTAGTAACGTTGAAACGTACGTATCCCGATTCAGTTACCAAAGCGGCCGTCCGGCGGCGCGTCGAGCGACGCCGGGCGAGTCGTGGTGAGGGGGAGGGGGTACTGTTCGTGCATGCAGCGTCTATGAGCAGTTCCGTAACTGAGCTAATCTAATAACGTTGGTCATCAGTGACGATGACGATGACGTCATCACGATGACGATGACGCTGGCGATGGCGTCATCCTGATGGCGTCATCGTCATCGTCACGTGACTTCACAGGGTCACGTGATTCTCGTGAGGTCACGTGACACCTGTGAGGCGACAGCGACGCCGCTCGGAGGTGTGGCAGACAGGCTGAGGAGGGAGGAGGGGTATACCCTCCCCTCAGTGCCCTTCCCTCCTCCACCTCAAGAACTGCGCTCTAAATCGGCGTTACAGGGAGTTGTAAACGGCTTTGACTTTTCGCCAATAGTTTTTTTTTTTACGTGGCATATTTGCATTTCTGATATATCGGTGTTATTATTGTTAATCTATCTATGGTTTAGTTATATTGGTAGTTTATGGATTATATTCTCCTGCTAGACTGTAAATTGTTTTTTGTTTCTTTGTTGTTCACTTCGTCAACTACCGAGCCAGGCACACAGACCCCCGAGGCTTCACCCCACTCGTTAATGTGTTTTTGTAAACTTACGTGACAAATAACAACAATGTGCTTGGTAAGTTATATTATTCCTTGTGCACATAAAAAATGGCTGTGCTTTTTGCATCAATACTAAGCCGAGAAAATTCAGATTACTTTTTCCCTCTTGTATCTTGCGCCAACCAATAGAAAACAACTGACTCAGGTGAAGAGCAAAGACTCTGTCAGTACGCAACCGACAATCAGGTCCAAAA
The DNA here is from genome assembly GCA_037355805.1 of Ixodes ricinus. NCBI lineage: Eukaryota > Metazoa > Arthropoda > Arachnida > Ixodida > Ixodidae > Ixodes > Ixodes ricinus. Next base: position 12,184 of record JAZHYW010001006.1, on the reverse strand, counting down.
ATATTAATTTAAATACAGTACAATCTCGATAAACGGAACCTGAAGGGACCAGGAAAATCTGTTACATTTATCAGGAGTCTCCATTTACTGAGAGTATGTAGTGTAGGTACACTAAAAATGCTGAAGGCCAGCTTAAATGCTGCTTCCACAAGTGCACAATTTGTAAACACCAGCAAGTGGATGTAGAAGGCAAAATAATGACAAAAACACCGAATTACTGCTTTTTGTAGATTCACACAAACCGTGTAAAAACGTTGAAGCAATATTCATGTTCTCCATTTCCCTCTTTCCCTGCTCTCCAGGGCGTCTAAAAACAATCACTCACTGAGTAGAAAAAAACGAGGAGATCTTGGTTTGTTTAAGATCCAGCAACCTCTTCTTTCGAATGGCGTCGTCCGGTGACGGGAAGGTTCTCACTCCGGGCTCTTCTTAGCCACAGCACCAAGCACTTCTCAAGCTCTTCGTGTTCGGGGAGTCGCAGCCTCATCCTCCTTGGTCCAAATTACGTACTGCTGAACGCACTCCGCAGCTTCTCGTTGTCGTGAAGAATCCTTGTCAGGCTGCTTTTGGGAATGGCATACTTCGTTGCAAGCGCCGTTTTCGTGAAGCAACCGATACCGAAATCATTAATGACCTCGATCTTTTTTTTTCTAACGTGAGCGCACGGTGTTGTCGCTTCGTGGCCGCCATCGCAGAAAATAGGACACTAGGCCTAAAATGCGAGCAGAACTGCAGAAGCCTTGTTGAGCCAAGCCTACCCAACATAGCCACCTATGCGTAAAAAAATAAGAAAGAAAACTCCCCAAAACCATGCGTACATGCTAATTTTGGGAATAAAGCTAATAAGTATTAAGAACATTTTTAATACTGTTTTATTATTCAAGAGTTATTTTTCTTGTCTGCGATAGCGAAAAATATGCCGGCGACAAAGTTTCGTTTTCGGTTCCGTTTACCCAGAGGCGCGAGAATTTGAGTTCCGATTAACGGGATTACTTTTACATTGCATGAATACAAAACCAAACAACTCCGAGATAGTTGTTTCGTTTAAGCAACGATTCCGTTTAAGCGATTTCCGTTTAACGAGATTATACTGTAATAACTAAAATAGAAGATCTAGCGGTGGATTTATCCCAAAATGATTACAGGAAGAGGAAGCGCGTTAGCTTGGGTAACATTTCGGGGAGGAAAGGTCTTGACCTTAGTCGAAAAAAAGGTGGAAGTAAGAGACAATCCCCCTTTCCTGAAGTAAATTTTAATACGGCGATCTTTAGTTATTTTTCTTAATAACTTTGTTTTAATAAAACGAAGTATGTACTTACATGTCAGCATTACCCAGTCCATCATTTTATTTCCAACTATAAGTTTCGTCGGTTAACAAAAGTTCTTTCTTTTTTTGTCAGCTTCTGTCGTGTTTTTTTTTGTATATTATACTAGTTTTTTGTTTGTTTCTTCTTAGTAGGTATACCTACTTTCCTAGATAACGGAGGACGCCTTAGGTTTTGGGCGAAAATGAGGGGGATTTTATATTTTCTGTGAGTAGAAAACGATTGGCCAATTTGCATATCTTTGTTGAGTCCGGCTAGGCATTTTTTATTACTTACTGCGTATCCGCGTCCTTAACCGATATCTAATGACGGCGATTTTTGTTATTGCTTCTACGTTTGTTTTTATTTGTCTGTACAAAGTCATAATCTTCGAATCGCGCGCACTTTTATTCTCGTTTGGGATATACGAACATGTATTTCGGGCATTGGGATAGAGCACTGATATCCGCTACATATTTTCCAATTTAAAATGACCTGATTTTCAGTTTACACAAAAAACTTACTTTCACAAACAGGCTACCTGAACTCCTGATACCCCGTTTTGCAATTTCGAGCAATTCCGCCGGGAGGGGACGGGAGGGGCGCCATATTAACTTCGCACATCACTGGACTATGCCGCGAGTGAGTACTGGCACAGCTTTCGTTTACGTCGCATCGCCAATACTTTTTGTTACTGCTATGACGACTGAATTTAATTGGAGGTTTATGATGCGAGAGCTGCTAGGGCCAAAATAAGCAAAGTTTCTGAACTGTCACAGGAAAAATGAATATGGCAAGTTGTACCAGTCTCCTCAGTGACATATTTACTCCAAGCGATTTCATAAGTTGGGAACAAATCACCTCGTTTTGACTTTGGCGGGGGAACGAGAACGGAGGTGGACACCAGCTAAATGCCAGTAAGCCTAGCCGTCATTACAGACGCCAGTTCTGCTCTAGGTGGCTCCGTGGACAAAGTCGTCGGAAACAACGGCAGATCCGGGTTGGAACGCCAGCGACGTAGGCGAATGGTTATCTGCCATGCTGCTCCTTCTACGAAAAATCACCAGAATCGCGACAATCTGCAGTGCTCTTACTGAGGCAGGCCTAGAGGTCGGTATATGAAGCTATAGGTACTACCAGTCGTTGACGCGTTAATATATGGTTTCAACTCCATGCACATTGATGAGTCGAGGGTCTCTCGTGACGGTCGGTAGCGAGAGGATACGGTGTGGATTCAGAAACTGCAAGCTCGCATCGTCCTCCGCCCTCCCCTTCCCCCTCGCACGCCAGTCGTTGACGCGTTATACATAGTTTCACCTCTATGCACATTGAGAAGTCAGTGTGACTCGTGACGGTCAGTAGTGAGGAGATACAGTGTGCATACAGAAACTGCAAGCTCGCATCTTCCTCAGACCCCTCCCCCTTTTTCCGCCCCAATTTGTGCCTTTCGTCGATCGAACTACCACATGTTGACAAACTGCGGCTGTTCCCTGAACTGCAAATGCGGAGATGTTCAACAGCGAGTAAAAGAAGCTGCTCTGGAAAACCTGGAGACGGATGTCGGGAGACTTGCAACCTCCTCTAGAGCCAACTTTTTCCGCGGAGTTCACTATAGTCGGTTTCACCTTACAAATGACCGCAGCGGACGCGAAAAGACACCTCAGTCAACCCAGTGCTGTGAGCGTACCACGTGACGGCGCGACCGGAGCGTCTGAGCGTCGCTTAGCCCCTTCTGAAGATCACGTGACAAATTACAGGCCATTGGAGTGGCTCCGATGGCCCGTTGCGTTCCGCTGCGGTTCATCATGAGGCAAAACGAAGTATAAGGAGAGCAACTGCAGTTCGACGCGGTACGAGGACACCTCCAAAGGGCGACGTTGTCGTGCAAGGCGCCATCTGGCCCGCACGCCATTGTTGACCAAGACAGATCGGAAATCGATTCATATCCGATTTATTGCCACTCTGTTTGCTTCGCTACGCCGGCGACAGACGTAGCTTTGACGGCGTTGCTTCCTGCGCGACTCGCAGGACAACCCAAGCCGTCTGTTCGGAACGACCGAGCGAGACAAATGTGACCCGACATCTTTGCAATTCTGTTCGATACCTCGGCCGATGATTGAGTTCCGTGTGTGCCCGGAACCGTAGGCCGCCCCGCCTTGCTTCTCGATCATTTTCGGTGGCCCATTGTGCGTGTGCGGGGGATGGGGTAGGGAGGGGGGGGGAGAAGAAATGGTGTCGTCTTTTATTTTGAGGACGGGGGACAAAGCTAGGGTGTGGAACGATGTCTCACTTCATTCGAATTCGAGCACAAAGTGATGACATGATGATGATACAGGGGTGCTATCCTAAATAGGTTACGTCTACGCTAAGCTTTCACGTGGCGTTCTAAGCGGTCCGCTGCTGTCATCTGCTTATTGTGGGGTATTTTAATTGTATCAATGCCCGTTATATTTTCTTCGAAGGTATTTCTACTTAAGATTTTTAGCTGAACCTAGAGGGAAAAAACAAAGGAAAGGAGAAAAAAAGACACACACAATGCTGGACGCACCCCACCTTCGTTTTGGAGCGCAGCTCTTAGGGCACCCATTTCCGGCTTGAGCGAGCGTCGGCGTCGCCGTTTGCGTCGCCCTCGCCGTTGCCGTCGGCATAACCGCGCGGTGCATTATGGGTAAATTTTCCCGAAGCAACCCGAGGTCCTCCCGAAGGACCTCGGGTTCCTTCGGGAGGACCTCAGGTTCCTTCGGGAGGACCTCGGGTTTCTTCGGGGAGGACCTCGGGGAGGGGTGGTCACGTGACTCCCCATCCCCAAGGTCACGTGACCCCTCCCCCCCGAGGTCTCGTGACCCCCCTCCCCCCCCGAGGTCACGTGACCTCCGCCCCCGAGGTCACGTGACACTTCCACGAGGCCACGTGACACCCCACGAAGTCACGTGACCCCCCCCCCCCCGATGTGCCACGTGACACCCCACAAGGTCACGTGCCCCCCATGATGTCACGTGACCCCCTCCCCGAGGTCACGTGACCCCCCCGAATGACCCCCCCTCAGTGCCCTTCCCTACTCCTCCTCAAGAGCTGCGCTCTAAGTCGAAGCGTTACATGGAGTTGTAAACGGCTTTCACTTTTCCCTCTACGTTCAGCTGGAAACCTTCAAAAGCATGTCAAACCAACCACCTCAGCTCCAGACAATTACAATGTATTTCTATATTTTCTTATTTCTATTCGTACATTATGAAGATGTTCGTGGACATTGGGGGAATTCGCGTACCGCCGCTGCTGTCATCTGCTTATTTTGGGGTATTTTAATTGTATCAATGCCCGTTATATTTTCTTCAAAGGTATTTGTACTTACGATTTTTAGCTGAACCTAGAGGGAAAAACAAAGGAAAGGAGAAAAAAGACACACACAATGCTGGACACACCCCACCTTCGTTTTGGAGCGCAGCTCTTAGGCCCCCATTTCCGGCTTGGAGCAGCGTCGGCGTCGCCGTTTGCGTCGCCCTCGCCGTTCCGTCGGCATAACCGCGCGGTGCATTATGGGTAAATTTTCCCGAAGCAACCCGAGGTCCTCCCGAAGGACCTCGGGTTCCTTCAGGAGGACCTCAGGTTCCTTCGGGAGGACCTCGGGTTTCTTCGGGAGGACCTCGGGGAGGGGTGGTCACGTGACTCCCCATCCCCGAGGTCACGTGACCCCCCCGAGGTCTCGTGACCCCCCCCCCCGAGGTCACGTGACCCCCCCCGAGGTCATGTGACACTTCCACGAGGCCACGTGACACCCCACGAAATCACGTGACCCCCCCCGATGTTACGTGACCCCCACAAGGTCACGTGACCCCCATGATGTCACGTGACCCCCTCCCCGAGGTCACGTGACCCCCCCGAATGACCCCCCTCAGTGCCCTTCCCTACTCCTCCTCAAGAGCTGCGCTCTAAGTCGGCGTTACATGGAGTTGTAAACGGCTTTCACTTTTTTCCCTCTACGTTCAGCTGGAAACCTTCAAAAGCATGTCAAACCAACCACCTCAGCTCCAGACAATTACAATGTATTTCTATATTTTCTTATTTCTATTCGTACATTATGAAGATGTTCGTGGACATTGTGGGAATTCGCGTACCGCCGCCGATACGCCGTTCCCCACGTGGTCCGTCAACAACCCGAGTCCAGCCTGGTTCTTTCACGGGAGCGGGATTCCGCTCCCCGTTTATTGGTACATAAAAACACAACGCTACAAAACACTCAATCTATACTACAAACACACGCGACATTACTCAAATATTTACAAACGTACGTTAAGCCCAAAGCTTAACACAAAGAGGGCCCCTAGGCCTCGTGTCCCGCTATTGCCCGAGAGCAGTTGCTTCCACTTGCCTATCTTGAGCGCCGGCCGGAATCCTAAGAGACTCTTGCCTCCCGGTTACCCGACAATATCGACCGATGGGCGAGGAGGTTTCTCCTCGCCCGCCATGGGGCGCCTGCAGCGCCATCCAGTGGCTAGGAGAGAAAGCGGCACGTCGGGAGCCGAATTCGAGATCCCGATCGACCCCGCGGCGACACGACCATGTGATCGTGTCTGAGGCGAGGCAACTGCTTAGTTGCTCCGCAGCACCTTTGCCAGGTTGGTTTGATGGGCGCCCTCGCGAATGCACGGTGCGCCATACTCCCCTCTCCTAAAAATCGAAGTACGCCGGAATTCAGACGTACGGCTAGGCTGCTCGGGAACACCGTCGCTTTGTTTGGCCTGGAAACCCCCCCACACGCACACCCACACCACTGGTCCCATGGGTCGTCCTCACTGAGGTCCATCAGTTCGCCTGAGGCCTGGGGTTCGCGGCCACCGCACACCTCACAGTAGACTGTGTCGACTTCGGCTTGGCGGCGGCCTCCGGGGCAACGGGGTCCTTGAACAGTGTGCCTGGCCACCATGAGACTGGCCCCCCATGGAGTGGTGCACCGGAGAGGGACTGTGGTTGTGACCCAGCTGCGACGGCCCTCCCGGAGCGATGCGGGGCTGGAAGTCCAATGTCACTGAGAACTGCACCCCGGCGTCCTGCGTGGCGTCGCGGACGTCCAACGAGGCTCCCCGAGCTGTGGTTCCGGCCGGGGAATACGCTGCCCGAAGACGAGGAGTTCAGCCCAGGCTGGTGTTCGTCCAAACGGCGACTCATCCTCTCATCGTCTCCCAGGAGAGGACCATTCGGTGCACACCAAGTTGCGTCTCGAGGCAGCAGCCGCAGGGCCGATGACAGTTTACAAGCCGAACGCCGTGCACAAAAATAAAAACATTGAAAGCAAAACAAAACAAACAAAAAAAAACACTGAGGGTTCCGAGGCACCCCTCCCCCATCCACAAAGAAAAAAAAAGAAAAAGCAATGCCGGGAACGCCGATTTCGGATCGTTCACCCTCTTCTTCCCTTTCCCGGGCCACGCACTCTACGAGGTTCCGATCCCATCGGGTTGCCTCCGGCTACGCGTGTTGTAGCTGTGCCGCGGTGGTCCCAGGAAATCCTGAGATCGTTGGTGCCCGCGAATGCCCCTTTGCGGCCGCTTGACCGGCTCATCCCCTTCCCTGGGGAAAAAGGGTTTCAGTTCGCCGATGTGAACTGTCCCGCGGACGAGATCAGAATTCTGGTCCCTCAGCGTGTATGTCAGTCGGGACCTCTTGGAATCGATGACGAAGGGGCCAACCCACTTGGGGGCCAACGCCGCCGAGAAGAACTTGCTCGCATCGCTCTGAACGTGACTTCGCCGAAGAACGGTGTCGCCCACCTCGAACTGCGCATCGCGGTGCGCTTTGTCGTAAGTGTTCTTCTGCTCCGCGCGCGCGCGAGCCCTGTTTCCGCGAGCGGCGTCCAGCGCCCGCGACAGTCGCTCTCTTGTACGCGTCGCGAAATCCTCGTGCGAGGGCACCGCTCTGGCCGCGCTCGGTCGCGGGCGAAGAACCGCATCGGTCGGCGTAGAGAGTTCTCTGCCGAAGTTCAGCAGCGCGGGTGTGAATCCAGTGCTGCGGTTGAGGTTGGACCGCAATGCAAACGAAATCGAATCCAAGTGCAGATCCCAGTCCCGCTGCTTACGAGCATACGCCCCGAGCAGCGGCTTAATGTCGCGGTTCCGCCGCTCGGTCACATTTGCTTGGGGATGGTAACACGAAGTCTTACAATGCTTAATCCCGAGGGCCTGACAGGTTGCCGCGAAAACTTTCGAGCAAAATATCGAGGCATTGTCACTCACCAGTCTCTCGGGGAACCCGTAGCGGCACCAGACCTCGGACAGCCTGCTCAGGACTCCCTTGGCTGTCACCTTCCGCATTGGAAACATCTCGACGAATCCGGTGAAGTGGCAGGTTACTACCAACACATGTTGATAGCCTCCGCTTGACCGCGGCAGGGGTCCCATCAAGTCGCAGGCCGCGATCTCCCATGGCCGCGTACTCACGATCGGCTCGAGCAGGCCGGGTGGTCTGCCCCCCCTGGGCTTGCGCTCTTGGCACACGGCGCAGCTCCGGACATACCGGCACAGCTGCCCCTTCATGCCCGGCCAGGTAGCGAAACGGCGCAGCTTATGCCACGACTTCGGTGCACTGCCGTGACCGTCCGCATCGTGGTAGTGACGCAGCGCTGCCACTCTGAGATCGCGGGGAATCACGGTCTTGAACGACTCACTTGAATCGCTCTCTTCCGGAAAGTAGCGCAGCAGGACGCCGTCCCCATCGATCAGGTAAGACTCCAGCTCACCTGCTTCAATGTCTGACTCCTGGGCGGTGGCGCTTGGCCCTCTCGGTGTTCCGGAGTGCCGGAGCGTCTTTTCGCTTGTCTGGTCAGGATCCATCTCTTGCCTGAGCCGGTCGAAGATAGCGCGACAAAACGAATCGCTCTGCTGTGCTTCGAACAGTTCCGTTCGGTTGAACGCCGGTCCCAGTGAGGTAATCGCCTCAGCCAGCTGCGCGACGCCGCCACAGTGGGGAGCGGAGCGCGAGGCGGGATTTCCCGTCTCCCGGTGGATGGCACCGCCTCCGTAGTCTGCTGCCTCGCTCGGTGGGGGATCCACGGGTGCGCGGGAGAGCGCGTCGGCCACCACATTTGTCGTGCCCTTCCGGTACCGAATTCGGTACTCGTACTTCTGCAGTGTCAAGGCCCAGCGCGCCAGTCTTCCGGCGGGTTCCTTGATTCGGGAGAGCCACGCGAGGGCCATATGGTCCGTCTCGATCGTGAATTCCGTCCCCTCGACATAATGATCGAACTTCTTGAGAGCGAAAATGATGGCGAGGCATTCGCGCTCACTCACCGTGTAGTTCTTCTCCGCCGGGTTCAGCGCCCGGCTGGCAAATGCCACCGGTCGGATCTCTCCCTCTGCCTCCTGCAAGAGTACCGCGCCGAGACCCTGGTCGCTTGCGTCCGTCTGGATCGTGAAGGGCCTATTCAGGTCTGGTAGTTTGAGGGATGCTGTACGCGCCAATGCCTCGGTCAGCTGGAGGAACGCCTCCTCCTGCGGCGCCTCCCAGCTCCAGGGAGCCGCTTTCCTCAGCAATTGCGTGAGGGGTGCCTGCATGGCTGCGCAGTTCGGGATGTAGGCTCGGTAGTATCCTATCATGCCGAGAAAACGGCGCACTCCCCCGACATCGGTAGGGACTGGGAACTCCAAGATCGCCCGCAACTTGTCCGCGTCGGGGGAAACTTTTCCTCTCTCGATCCGGAATCCCAACAAGCTGATCTCAGAAGCTCCAATTTGGGCTTTAGTCGGGTTTAGTGTGAGGCCGGCGATCCGCAGTTTGCGCAACACGTCCTCGAGGTGACGAAGGTGGTCCTCGAAAGTTTCCGAGTACACAATGATGTCGTCCAGGTACGCGAGCGCGTGCTGCCATTTGGCATCTCCGAGCACCCCATCGATCAACCGCTGAAATGTCATCGGTGCACCTGTTAATCCGAACGGCATCCGAGTGAACTCGAACAAGCCTCGGTGACACACGAATGCAGTTTTGCTTTCGTCGCCCGGGCTCATCTCCACTTGGAGGTAGCCTTTGCTTGCGTCGAGGGTAGTGAAATAGTTCGCTGTCCCCAGATTCGAGATGATTTCTTCGATGCTCGGAAACGGATACGCATCTTTTACGGTCACCGCGTTCAAGCGCCGATAATCGACGCAGAGTCTCGATGTTCCGTTTTTCTTTGGCACCAAAACCACCGGGAATCCCCAGGGTCCTGATGACCGGCGAATGATTCCTGACTCCAAGAGCTCATCGACGGCGGCATCTATCGCTTTTCGCTTGGCCAGGCTCACAGGACGCGGATTGGACTTCCAAGCGCGCGCGTCCCCAGTTTCAATGCGATGTTGCACCTGCTTGGTGCAGCCCGGCTGTTCGGTGAACATTTCGTCAAAGTTGTGCAGCAAAGCCGCCAACCTCTCTCGCTCTGGTCGGGACAGTCCATCGGCATTGGCCAACGGGTGGCCCATTGCGTCGCAGTGCGCGACGGAGCTCGGTGTTGGGTGGCTCATGGCGTCGTCGCGGTCAGTTCTTTCCTGTTCTGTCGCTTTTCCCAGCGCTGCCGCCATGGTCCCCGTAGAACTTTCTCGGAAACTTGAAAGGGGCGCCTGTGCCCCCTCTCGGTACCCGCCACTTGCCACGTCAATGATGATGCCGGTGTTGGCCAGGAAATCCCGTCCAAGAATGATGGGCACCGTCAGCCCGGCCAAATGGACGAACCGCTGTCTCTGCGCGCGTTGATTCCAACGTACCACGAGACGCACTGCTCCCCTCGATGTCGTCGACCCACAAGCCAACTGGAAAGTGGTCTCCCCATGCCTCACCCGAACGGACTTCTGTTGGAGATGCCTGAGGACCTCGTCCCCAATTAGCGACGCACTAGCCCCGCTATCCAGAAGGGCTGCGAACTCCTTTCCCGCCACTGTCAGGGAAATAAATGGGGCCGCGGTGCGTGTCGCTGTCCCGACTCGATACGCCGTTGGCACGCACACCGTCGATGGGATGTCGGGGACCCGCTCGTTGGTCTGTTTCGCCGCCGATAACTTTATCGGCGGCCTCCTCCGTTTCCCGAAATCTCCCTTGTGCAGTCGCGCCTATAGTGCCCGATTTCGTGGCACCGAAAGCAGCGGCCTCGCCAACCTGGGATAGAATTCTCCCCAGTGGAACGTCCGATGCGCTCACCCCTTTGTGGCAGCGGGTCGGCGGCAGTCTGCTCCTGTGCTGCGGCGATCCGTGGTGCGCCAGTCGGCCGGAATTCCGTCGCATGGACGGCCGCGCTCCTTCCTAGGAGCGATCCTGGCTCCAAGGCGTCGTCCGTGAGCTCCCAGGGATTTCCGCTCGGCTCACCGCTGGCCGCCGCCATTGCGGCCTCCCCCGTCGATACCCACGTGGCACCGGCCCGTGCCAAGCGCATCGGGGTTCAAGCGTGTCGGTCGGTGCTGGGGGAAGGTGGTACCTGCGCTCCGCCAGTATGTCGGCCTGAACCCTGCGAGCCTCATGTGCGAGCTCACTCAGACTTCCGAATGGGCGCCCACGCAGATACCGCGAAAAGGTGGGATGCGCCTGCCTCACCACCCGCTCGACCTGCTCCTGGTCCGTAGCATTCGGATCGGCGATCTGCAGGAGTTCCTGCATCGCCCGCAGGTACTCCGCGAAGGGCTCAGCGGGAGCCTGCGTTCTTTCCTCCAGTTCCCTGCGCATTCTTGGCAGGTAGTCTGCCGGCAAGAATTCTTGTCGGAAGAGGGCCGTGAACTCGTCGAGTGTTCCGGCTGACTCGCCCACAAGGCGATGCCACGTGGCCGCCGGGCCTACGAGAGCCACCGGCAGAACCCTGCCTAGCGTCTCCTTCTCGGTCAAGCCGGTAGCCTTCCGATATCGCTGGATTGCCAGCAAGAAGTCGGTCGCGCTCATAGCTCGATCGCTGTGTCCGCTGTACTCCGGCACCGGAATACGGATGAGGGTTTTCGGCGTCGGCGTTTCCCTCTGCATGCTCTGTAAGGCGTGCGCGAACGCCGCAACCAACGCCGTGGATTCACGGGACATCTCCGTGCTTTGCGGCATAGACACCACCGGCGACACCGTCGGCGTGTCCGGACTCAGCGCTGCGGTCATCGCCGCGGAGTTCCGCTCCGCCAGCCCCGTCGACGTCGCGACGTCGGCCAAAAACATTAAATCTGTGAGGGCGAAATTACCCGTGGCCATCTCGAACACTTGTTTGGACGTACCCTTCCCACCTTCGCAGTGCCGCGGTATAGACCCGCCAACCAGGGGGACCGCCCCGCGTAAACTTTCACGCAGTGTCGTCGACGGACGTTGCGACCGTAATTACGGCTCGCCTGCCCCAACGTTGATGCGCCATTTGTGGGAATTCGCGTACCGCCGCCGATACGCCGTTCCCCACGTGGTCCGTCAACAACCCGAGTCCAGCCTGGTTCTTTCACGGGAGCGGGATTCCGCTCCCCGTTTATTGGTACATAAAAACACAACGCTACAAAACACTCAATCTATACTACAAACACACGCGACATTACTCAAATATTTACAAACGTACGTTAAGCCCAAAGCTTAACACAAAGAGGGCCCCTAGGCCTCGTGTCCCGCTATTGCCCGAGAGCAGTTGCTTCGCACTTGCCTATCTTGAGCGCCGGCCGGAATCCTAAGAGACTCTTGCCTCCCGGTTACCCGACAATATCGACCGATGGGCGAGGAGGTTTCTCCTCGCCCGCCATGGGGCGCCTGCAGCGCCATCCAGTGGCTAGGAGAGAAAGCGGCACGTCGGGAGCCGAATTCGAGATCCCGATCGACCCCGCGGCGACACGACCATGTGATCGTGTCTGAGGCGAGGCAACTGCTTAGTTGCTCCGCGGCACCTTTGCCAGGTTGGTTTGATGGGCGCCCTCGTGAAT